>BLSH010318925.1:895353-908429 GCA_018402905.1 Glandirana rugosa | reverse complement strand
TGAATAGTTTTGTCCCTATAGTAGGGTCACCAGTACAGTATTTGTACATTGAAATCATATCCCCTCTCAAGCGTCTCTTCTCCAGAGAGAATAAGTTCAGTGCTTGTAATCTTTCCTCATAACTAAGGTCTTCCAATCCCTTAATTAGCTTTGTGGCCCTTCTCTGAACCCTTTCCAATACCTGGACATCCTTCCTCAGGACTGGTGCCCAGAACTGGACGGCATACTCCAGGTGCGGCCTCACCAGAGACTTGTATAGTGGGAGAATTATTGATTTATCCCTGAAGTTAATCCCTTTCTTGATGCATAGCAGCTTGGCATTGCATGCCACTGCTGAGCCTGTTCTCTACTAGGACCCCTAGGTCTTTTTCCATCCTAGTTTCCCCCAGGGGCTCTCCCCCTAGTGAGTAGTTTGCGTTTATGTTCTTGGTACCCAAATGCATTATCTTACATTTTTCTACGTTAAATCTCATTTGCCATTTGTCTGCCCACCCCATTAATTTATTCGGCTCTTATTGCAAGGTTTCCACATCCTGTGGAGATTCTATTGCCCTGCTTAGCTTGGTATCATCCGCAAATATTGAGATTGAGCTGTTTATTCCATCCTCCAAATCATTTATGAATAAGTTGAATAGGATTGGTCCCAGGACAGAACCTTGGGGAGCCCCACTTTCTACACCAGACCATTCTGAGTATTCCCCATTTATCACCACCCTCTGGATTCTCCCCTGCAGCCAGTTTTCAATCCAGGTACTCACCCTTTGATCCATGTTGAGGGATCTTAGTTTGTACAGTAAACGTTTATGGGGGACTGTATCAAATGCTTTTGCAAAGTCCAGATACACCACGCCTACAGGCCTTCCTTTATCTAGGTGACAGCTCACCTCCTCATAGAAGGTTAATAGATTGGTTTGGCAAGAACGATTCTTCATGAAACCATGTTGATTACCGCTAATGATACTGTTCTCGTTACAATAATCATGTATATAATCCCTTTTTATTCCCTCCAAGAGCTTGCAAATTATTGATGTTAAGCTAACTGGCCTGTAGTTCCCAGGGATATATCTTGGTCCTTTTTATATATTGGTACCACATTGGCTTTCCTCCAATACGCTGGTATCATACCAGTCAGAAAACTGCTCTTAAAGATTAGGTACAAGGGTCTGGCAATAACATGGCTAAGTTCCTTAAGGACCCTTGGGTGTAAGCCATCTGGGCCCGGTGACTTATTGGTGTTAAGTTTTTCAAGCCTATTCCTGATTTTATCCTCAGTCAGCCACAAGGGTGCTTCCTGTGATGCATAATGAGGACCAGCATTGTAGTTCTGAATAATTGAGCCCCCCGTTTCCTTTGGGAATACTGAGGAGAAAAATGAGTTTAACATCTTTGCCATTTCTCCATCCTCTGTAACCAAAATACCTTCATCATTCTTTATTGGGCCAATATGATCTGACCCCCCTCTCTTACTATTTATATACTTAAAGAATTTCTTGGGATTCTTTTAACTTTCCTCAGCTATGTGTCTTTCATGTTCTATCTTAGCTGCTCTGATTGCACCTTTGCATTCCTTATTGCGTGTTTTGTAGTTCTGAAAATCTGACTGAGACCCCTGCTCCTTGTATTTTTTGAAGGCCTTCTTTTTTGCTTTTACGTGTGCCTTTATGTCGGAGTTAAGCCATCCTGGTCTTTGGTTAGCTCTTTTAATTTTATTTCCTGTTGGGATACACTGGCTAACAACTTTGTTTAGTATGTTCTTAAAGCACTCCCATTTTTCCTCCGCATTCATTGTTCCTAGAATTTTATCCCAGTTAACATCTTCCAGCAAGGAGCGTAGTTTCTGGAAGTTGGCTCTTTTAAAATTCTCGAGGTACCGGTAGTATTTCTGAAAATACTACCTTGGAGGTCCTAAGCCTCAATTTTGCTCCTAGGTCCCTGAAATCTTTTTTTAGGACACTACACCTACCTCTAACTTTGTCATTGGTGCCAACATGTACCATGACAGCCTGGTCTTCCCCAGCCCCTCCCAGCAATCTGTCCACCCGATTCGTAATGTCCCGAACCCAAGCGCCCGGTAAACAGTTTACAGTTCGGTGCTTCAGGTCTTTGTGACAGATTGGCCTCTCTGTGTTTCTAAGAATGGAGTCCCCATCACCACAATCTGCCTTACCTTTCGCCTGACTTCATCTCCACCCTCGCTGGAGGAGTTACTCCCCTGGCAGCTAGGGGCTCCACTCTGCTGCAGCGATGCCGATTCCTGGCTGGTTTCTGCAATATCACACAATGTGGTGTATCTATTGGGATGCTCCAGCCCAGGGTCAGCCTCCCTGACTCTTTCCCTTCTACCCTTCCTAACTGTCACCCAACTACTCTGTTCTGGTGCCTGCACCTCTATGTCTCCACCCGCCTCTGTGCTGGCCCCTGCCGGCACCTGCCGAGTATGATCCCAACTCTCCTTAAGTATGGAGAGTCGTCTCAGTGTTGACAGTTGCTTCCTTAGATTCAGAACCTGGGCTTCCAGGGAAACAATGTTCTTACATTTTGTACAGCAGTATTCACCCTCGATCGCATGATCAAGGAACGCATACATGCGACAAGATGTACACCGAATCGCTTCTCCACACCCGCCGGGCATCGTACCTATTGATTTAGTGGTGACTGGGAATTATGCCCTATCCAATTACCTAACCGCTGGCTGCCTGCCTCTAATACTCACAGTACACAGGGTCTCACAGCACTTAGTACTCACGCCACACTCGGGTACTCACGCCACACTCGGGTACTCACACTATATTACTCAGGTACTCACCTGATACCCTGGTACTTGCTATGCACCGGTACTCCCTATGCTCAGATATTCACCTAATATATTGGTACTCACAGTACTCCCAACACTCAGGTACTCCTTATACCCAGGTACACCCATACCTCCCAGCTGTCCCAGGTTCCACGGGACCGTCTTAGGATTTTAGTGTTTTTTATTTTTTTTTTGAAAATTCTTTTTATTATAGGTTTTCATATAGAAATTACAGACATAAAAATTGAAGAAACCCCAGTAACTAAACAGTCAGCACTACCATTCAACAGGACCAGTGTAGAATGTAGCTCCCAGACAAAAGGAAATAGTAGGCATTGCCAAACAAAAAGCCAGGTAACGAAAATAAAGAACAATATATAGAGGATACATGCAGTATATCTTAATAATTAACACCACTTTATCCCTCTTGCGATGCCAGGAGGAATTAAAATAAGTGCCTAGCAAGACCCACATAAACCCTAATTTCCTCTACAGATGTAGCCCAATCCAGGTGGCCATCATTCTGATGCTGTGGAGCTATCTTCTAGCCAACCACCTCATACCTTTTTAAACTTATCCGGGACCCCTCTATTATGGTATGTGGCTTTGTATAAGGGCAGGGCCATATTTATCAGTGCCTTCCTGGCCATAATGGTGGGGGCCAATGTCTTCTTCCAGGACAGGACAATAATTTTGTGGGCATAAAACAGGAGCAGGATGAGCACAATATGAGTTACCTTTCTGGGCGCCAAGGTATCTACCAGGCCCAGGAGACAGAACTCGATAGAAGGTCTTATAGTGGTCGTGACCGCCCTAACACAGCCCATCAACTCCACCCAGAACTGCTGGATGTGTAGGTAATGCCAAAAAATGTGCAGGAAATCTGCCCCAGGGGCATCACACCTCCAACAGTTTGAGGGGTGAGCAGGGAAGATCCTTGCCAGTCTAGCAGGGGTATAATATATTCTATGGAGGAACTTGAACTGTATCAGGTGGTCACATGCTGACACCAACCTAGTAAACGTGGTACTTCATACATCATCCCAATCATCATTGTCAACCTGCGGGAAATTTGATATCCACGCAGCATGACAAGGGGCCAAAACCTTGGTAACATTTGTGAATAGGGCCTTGTAAATAATAGATAGGGCTTTAGACAGGTCCTTAGCTCTAAGCAGCAATTCCAGGTCTCCCACTTGCGTGTTCAGTCTGGAAGGTACGAATTGGGCATAAAAGGCATTCCTGAACTGAAGAAAGGGGAATAAGTGCAAGTTGGGTAGCAAATATCTACTCTTGAGCTTATCAAATGTCAACAATACTCCATTTCTAACTACCGCACCCACTGTTTTTATCCCATATCCGATCAAAACAATTGGGTCTGGAGAGAAAATGAGACAATCGGGGGTTGTGGCACAAAGGAGTAAATGGAGACATCACTCCTCTCTGTCATTCAGAACCTCCATTGAGATCCCAGGCTCTGATGACCGATCGCATGGACCCAGTCAGGGGATAAGGAGCCCCCCTCCCACTGTAAAGCAGACTTGATAATGAGGCATAGGATCCTACCACTGCGGCCTTTTAGGATTTTAGTATGATCCCGGCATCCTGCTGATCTAATCCCACTGCCTACTTTGTCTTGTTTGCTTCTCTGCCAAGTGGAGTGACCTCTTGTTGTGTCAGACAGTGACAGGGCAGGGCAGCCCAGGCAGTTTGATTCTGCCTCCTGCCTGCCACTGTTATTTGTTTATAGGTTCAATGAGCCTTTACACAAATAACTATGGTATCTCACAAAAGTGAGTACACCCCTCACATATTTGTTTTATTATACCTTTTCATGTGACAACACTGAAGAAATGACACTTTGCTACACTGTAGTGAGTATACAGCTTGTATAACAGTGTAAATTTGCTGTCCCCTCAAAATACTTCAACACACAGCCATTAATATCTAAACCGCTGGAAACAAAAGTGAGTACATCCCTCAGTAAAAATGTCCAAATTGGGCCCAAAGTGTCAATATTTTGTGTGGCCACCATTATTTTCCAGCACTGCTTTAACCCTCTTGGGCATGGAGTTCATCAGAGCTTCACAGGTTGCCACTGGAGTCCTCTTCCATTACTCCATGATGGCATCACAGAGCTGGTGGATGTTAGAGACCTTGCGCTCCTCCACCTTCTATTTGAGGATGCCCCACAGATGCTCAATAGGGTTTAGGTCTGAAGACATGCTTGGCCAGTCCGTCACTTTTACCCTTAGCTTCTTTAGCAAGGCAGTGGTCATCTTGGGGGTGTGTTTGGGGTCGTTATCATGTTGGAATACTGCCCTGTGGGAGTGTTTCTGAAGGCAGGGGATCATGCTCTGCTTCAGTATGTCACAGTACATGTTGGCATTCATGGTTCCCTCAAGAACTATAGCTCTCCAGTGCCGGCAGCACTCATGCAGCCCCAGACCATGACACTCCCACCACCAAGCTTGATTGTAGGCAAGACGCACTTGTTTTTATACTCCTCACCTGGTTACCGCCACATACGCTTGACACCATCTGAACCAAATACGTTTATTTTGGTCTCATCAGTCCACAGAATGTGGTTCCAGTAATCCATGTCCTTAGTCTGCTTGTCTTCAGAAAACTGTTTGCAGGATTTCTTGTGTATCATCTTTAGAAGAGGCTTCCTTCTGGGATGACAGCCATGCAGACTAATTTGATGCAGTGTGTGGCGTATGGTCTGAGCACTGACAGGTTGACCCCCATCCCTTCAACCTCTGCAGCAATGCTGGCAGCACTCATACGTCTATTTCCCAAAGACAACCTCTGGATATGGTGCTGAGCACCTGCCCTCAACTTCTTTGGTCGACCATGGCGAGGCCTGTTCTGAGTGGAACCTGTCCTGTTAAACCGCTGTATGGTCTTGGCTACCGTGCTGCAGCTCAGTTTCAGGGTCTTGGCAATCTTCTTATAGCCCAGGCCATCTTTATGTAGAGCAACAATTCTTTTTTTCAGACCCTCAGAGAGTTCTCTGCCATGAGGTGCCATGTTGAACTTCCAGTGACCAGTATGAGAGAGTGAGAGCGATAACACCAAATTTAACACACCTGCTCCCCATTCACGCCTGAGACATTGTAACACTAATGAGTCACATGACACCGGGGAGGGAAAATGGCTAATTGTTCATAATTTGGACATTTTCACTTAGGAGTGCACTCACTTTTGTTGTCAGCGGTTTAGACATTAATGGCTGTGTGTTGAGTTATTTTGAGGGGACAGCAAATTTACACTGGTATACAAGCTGTACACTCACTACTTTATATTGTAGCAAAGTGTCAATTCTTCAGTGTTGTCACATGAAAAGATAGAATAAAATATTTACAAAAATGTGAGAGGTGTACTCACTTTTGTGAGATACTGTATGAGATTTCTGCCTTATGCAGGTTGGGGAACGCATGCTAATTGCCCATATTCCCCGACCCACTGGCAATATGCACTGCTCTTTTGTAGATGCATGGGGGTGCCATTACTGTGCGTTATCAGGTGCGTGAAACTGCCTGATACCGCAGCATGTTGTTCCGTGCAGCCATGATTTACAAAAGGGTCATGGACTTTTTCCCTGCATTTCTCCAAGGCATAGCAGCCCATTCCAATGAATGAGCTGCTGTGCCTACATTAACATCCCCGCAGCGGCACACATAGGTGTGAACCTAGATCAAAGTATTATTAGCAGGGTCCAATAATTTGTAAGCAAAGTAGTTACCCAGCACAGCATAATCCTCTGAATCTTTCCTTTATTGTAACAGCATTAAAAGCAATTCTCTAACGTGTTTCTGCCTCAAAAGACCTTAATCATAGTAAGATTACTAGACTATTGTAAGATCTGCCTATCAGTAGGAGAATGTATTTCTCAAGGATATCACCTGTATAAGAATCTACCTTCCCATTACAAAGATAAAGTGATGGTTAAACTCAACAACAGTTCTCGACTAAAGGACCTTGATCCTATGGACAACATCAGTATCCCATCAGAAATATGGCAATATCTTACAAACCAGAAAAAAGTTATGATCTTATTCTACAATCTTCTATGTTCCTCTCTTACAGATGACAAAAATCCTAACATGCTCAAATGGGAAAATGGTTCTCACAGAACTTCTCAATGGATTAATGGCTAAAAGGTATATTGATTAATGATAAACCCTCTTCATGTATCAAACACTGGGATAACTCTCAAAAAATCTTAAACAGGTGGTACTTGACCCCATACAAATTATCGAAGATATACCCATCCGCATTCCCCTACTAGCTGGAGGTACAAGGAACAAGTAGGGAATCTTTATCATACCCTAGGGACCTGCAAAAACCTACTCAGTTTTTGGAACTCTGTATCTTCCTTCATATCTACTATTACCGGAAACTTCATACAACTCCCACTATGGCACTATTGGGAATAAATCTCGAGATATACCCTACAAATACCAGAACAATTGTAGCACATACTCTAATAGCAACAAGGCTGGCTATTGCTAGCATGTGGAATCTACAGATACTCCTAATCTAACAAATGTTATTACCAGATTGAACACCCAAGCACAATATGAACTTTTATTAGCATATAAAAACTATTGTACAACAAGTTACAAAAGAAAATGGCAAGCCTGGTTAAACAATCCAAAAGCTTCTAACTCTCTGAAAAACTGTAATATTTGACTTTAATCAAAAGTTTGAGATACTAGCATACTTTGTGTGATAGAACTCCTTGTTTCTTCCTTAACAGTGGATGTAAAAACTTTGGCGAACAATCTCTGCCCACAGTCTGTTCCCATTAGGGGTGGGCAGAAATTGATTACCAAGAACAAAGATAATACATTGTACTGGATCACTTCTTCATTTGTTCTTTACTATATGTTTAACCTCCCTAGCGGTAATCCCGAGTGTGGCTCTGGGTTAATTTTCAGTACCATAGGTGGTAACCCCAAGCCACACTCGGGATTACACTGTTAAATTTCTCTGTATGTACTTACATGCTCCCTGCGATCCCGCGATGTCCTCCAGAGGTGTCCTCTCCGACCGGATCATCCGCCTGATGTATCAGGGTTCCGGGCTCCGTTCCCTGCGAGCACCGCGACACATGGGGGCGGAGCCGGCGGGAATTTCAAAAAGTTAATAACATAAACACACACACACACTACATAGTAATCTGTAGATTACATTACTGTATCAAATCATATCACCTCAGATTTGTCCCTAGTGCTTTGTCCTGTCCCTGCCTGCCCTTTTACCATTCTTTCTGCCATTCTTTCTGCCTGGAAACTTGAGAGCGTCCATGCCTTCCAAAAGGGGTCCCTCTACGTCAAAAGCACTTTTGGACCAGCTAGAAGACAGCAATAGTGAATTAGAATCACTTGCAGAATTGAGTGCTAGTGATTCATGGGGAAATTCGTCATGTAAACATCCCTTGTAATAGGAATAGGGCATGACAGGTCCTCTTACAGCGAGATCTGGGGTCTATAAGTCCCCAGATCTCGCCTCTAGGCTGGGAAATTAAAAAAACAGTTCAAACTAATATGCAGTGTCTAGTATTACAGTGACTAGTAATATTGCACCCTTGTTTGGACAAATTTCAGTGTTTTTGGTTTGATTACATTATTGAATAAAATGTATTATCATTATATTGTTTTTTATAATTATTTATTATATTATAACTTTTGATTTAATTTTACAAATTTTATTATACCCGGGATGTCTACTAGACTCTTGTTTTGACAGATTTAACCACTTGCCGACCGTCAATCGGCAATTGACGGCGGCAAGATGGCTCTGTAACGCGGATCGCCGTCATACGACGGCGGCCGCGTGATCGAGCCTAGTGAGCGCGCCCGCGCGCTCACTGTGTCCGGGGACGGCCGGGGAGCGGGTGCGGCCGGCCACCCGCGATGGCCCCCCCGGAGAGAATGAGCGGAGGTCCGTGTATGTAAACACGGACCTCCGCTCTGTGTGAGGGGGAAGGGCTGTGATCACAGCCTTCCTGTACATGAAGGCTGTGACCACTTCCCTTCCCCTGTTAGGGCAGTCCCCCCACAGTTAGAACACGCCCAGGGAACATAGTTAACCCTTAGAGCGCCCCCTGCAGGTTAACCCCTTCACTGCCAATGGCATTTACACAGTAATCAGTGCATTTTTATAGCACTGATCGCTGTATAAATGCCAATGGTCCCAAAAAAGTGTCAAAATGGTGCGACATGTCCGCTGAAATATCGCAGTACCGCTAAAAATCGCAGATCGCCGCCATTATTAGTAAAAAATAAAAAAAAAATAAAAACCCCAAAAATGAATTCTCATCATCCGTAAACGCGACCACTTTTGCGCAAACCAATCAATAAACGCCAATTGCGATTTTTTTTTATCGCAAATATGAGGAAGAATATAAATCGGCCAAAAACGGTGAAAAAAAATGTTTTTTTATATTTTTTTTTTTGGATTTGTATTTTAGCAAAAAGTAAGAAATTTGGGTTTTTTTGCAAAATTGTCGCTCTTCTTTTGTTTATAGCGGCGATCAGAAATGACGCAGAGGGGATCAAATACCACCAAAAGAAAGCTCTATTTGTGGGAAAAAAAGGACGCAAATTTCGTTTGGGTACAACGTCGCATGACCGCGCAATTGTCAGTTAAAGCGACGCAGCGCCGAATCGCAAAAAGGGCTCCGGTCCTAAAGCTGGAAATCCTTCCGGTCCTTAAGTGGTTAAGTGAGTTATTCCTAAGAATTTCAGGCCTACAATATAAAACAACAAATTTCCATGCAAAACAATGTACCGCTTTGACATTGTAAATATTGGCATAATCAGACCGCCAGGGAGGTTAAACAATGTTTTTATAAGTTACTAAAAAAATTCTGTGTTAACAATGTCGGAAAATGTCAATGTCAAAATGTAATAAAAAATTTAAAATTGAAAAAAAAAAAGCCTTAATCATCACTATGTTGCACAAGACATAAACCTCAATATAAAAGAAACTGCATGCTATGGACAGAAACAATCCCAAATGCTCACATACATGCAGCAATCAGATAATGAGTAATAAATGAATAAAAACAATAAAATTGTAAGAAGTAGCAAAATATAGGTTACTGTCAAATAAGGGCAAAGTTTTGGCCCCCACTTGCCAACCTCTATATCAAAAGATCACCTATAAAATGGCCATACCATAGTAAACAGGCAGAAAACTGGTTGATTCCTGAAAAAATGCAGAGCTCTTTCTACCACCCTATATAGAGGTTGATGAGTGAGGGCAAAATGTTTGCCCTTATTTGACAACAATATCTGATTGCTCCATGTATGTGAGCAATGAGAATTGTCTCTTCCCATAGCAGGCAGTTTCTTTTATATTGAGATCTATGTCTTGCGCAATTTAATAATGATTAAGACCTTTTGAACGATGTGTTAGAGGATTGCTCTTAACTACCTCCCACCCACTGTATAGACAAATGAGGCAGGGTGCTCTGGTGTTCTGGGATGACGTCATATGACGTCTCCCCAGTCCCACTGCACTTGCGCACCCACAGGTGCGTGCAATGCGGCGATCGAGGGCGCATTGGACACGGCGTGACCCCGATCTCGGTAAAGAGTCGATGATGTGGCTTTTTACCCATGTGATCAGCTGTGCCCGATCACAGCTGGTCACATATAAACAAGGAAATGCTGGTAATCGACTCTCCTCGCCTCACATTGACAGAGTGTGAGGAGAGGAGAGCCAATCAGCGGCATTTCCTCACAGGGGAGACTTGTTATCAATGCAGCCCCAATAGTGCCCAGCAGTGATGCCAGGCTGTGCCCATTAGTGATGACAGTCTGTGCCCATTAGTGATCCCAATTTGTGCCCATCAGTGAGGCCAATCTGTACCCATCAGTGATGCAAGTCAGTGCTTTCAGTGCCCATCAGTGCTGCCTATCCATGCCACCTATCATTGCCCATAAGTGCCACCTACCAGTGCCCATCAGTTCCACCTATCAGTGCCTATCAGTGCCACATATCAGCGCCAATCAGTGCTGCCTACCAGTGCTCATCAGTTCTGCATATCAGTGCCCATCAGTGCTGCATATTAATGCCTCCTCATCAGTGCCACCTCATCAGTTCCCTTCAGTGCCATCTCATCAGTGCCGCCTCATCAGTGCCCATCAGTGCAGCCCATCGGTGCACATCAATGCATCCTCATCAGTGCACATTGGTGAAGGAGAAAAATTACTTATTTACAAAATTTTCTGACAGAAACTAAGAAAAACTTTTTTTTTCAACATTTTTAGTCATTTTTTGTTTTTATAGCAAGAAATAAAAACCCCAGTGGTGATTAAATAACACCAAAAGAGAGCTCTATTTGTGTGAAAATTTCATTTGGGTACAGTGTTGCATGACCGCACAATTGTCATTCAAAGTGTGACAGCGCTGAAAGCTGAAAATTAGCCTCGGCGAGCGAGAAGGTGGTAAAAATGCCCCGTATTGAGATGGTTAATGCTGTTGCAATAAATTGAATATTCAGAGGATTGTACTGTGTTGGATACATGCTTTGTCTACAAAAAAGCTTTTCTTTCTGTGTACTCCTATGAGTGGAAGGCCCGTTTGAAAAAGAATGAACTGTATCCATTCTTATGTGGTACACTTATCATTGCCCATAATTACCACCAGAGCAGTGCCCAGGCCTTAATTACTAAGCCTTGCCCGCTTCTTGTTCATAGTGGACACACTTATTGCACTCATGTCATCCTCCAAATGTGTTCCTCCTTCTAAATTTGGGAGGTATAGGTGTTGTCAAAATGTAAATTAACCTGAAGCAGTAAAAAAAACAAAATCAAAAATGTAATAAATTGCAGCTTACCAATCATAGATGTGGCGGCTGCAATAGTTTTCTTTTTATGTCTTTTTCCCCTCTGCTTTCACCTGGTAACCTGGCCAGTAGCACACCTTCTGTGTTAGAGTGCCCCTACTGTGGATTAATGAGTACAGGGACAGCAGCATTGTCATTCTGGGGCAGGGGCATGATAGATGTACTAGCCAATTTAAACACACTAACAATTGGAAGCCAAACGTCAGCTAAAACTTTATAAGTATTTACAGTTTTTTTCCTTTTTGTCACTTTGGGATGAAGGTTTTACATAAATAAATAAAAGCTGATCATTGTAAGCACTCTAAAGTAGTAAATGGTTTGCTTCATCTCTGTAACCGCTACATCTGCAGGACAGCGTGTTCTTTTAAAAAAACAAAAGGCATACTGGCTGGATCACCAGGTGAAAATAAAGGAAAGAAAGGAAAAAAAAGTAAACTAATGCAGCCGTCACATCTATGAATTGATAAGCTGAATTGTAATAGACATTAGCATTTGGGTTTAAAGCGGAGTTCCACCCTATTAAAAGTCATCAGCCACAAAAAATGTAGCTGCTGACTTTTAATAATCGGACACTTACCTGCCCAGGCTCCAGCGATGCAGCCGTCTGCAGTGTTGCTCTTCTCCCCCTCCTCCGTATCGCACCGGCATCACAAGTGTGGGCACCTGGCTTTGGCATCAAAGCTGGGCGTGAGTCATGCTGCACGCTGTGAATGGCCAGTGTATATTCCGGGACCTGTGATGTGTCCCATAAGATTGTCGAGGGGGGGGGTGAGCTTCCTATCATCTCTGCGGGGCAAGGAGAGGAAGTGGGACCTTGGACCCTGTGAAAACCGGGTCCCCGGTCCCTCCCCAAAAAAATGACATGCCGATTATGGCATGTCAGGGGGTCACCTTCCCTTAAAGCGGAAGTGCCACTTTTGGGTGGAACTCTGCTTTAACCGCTTAACAACCGCCCTATAGACAATTGACGTCTACAGAGCGGTTGCTTAATTCTCCCAGAATCGCGCTTCCCGCGCGCCCCCTGGGGCGCGCACACGGGAACATCCGTGACCGTCGGGTCCAGGGGACCCGACTGATCACGGATCGTGGTGAATGGCCGCTGTGCCTACAAGGGCACACGCGCGGGGTCCCCCGCGCGCCCTTCGCGCTAAGACCCTCTTAATTCGTTGGCGAGACATCTGCAGTTAACAGATATCCCGCCAACAATTCGCCAATTTCGTCTCAAGGTGGGTTTTCACCGTGAAGGCGAAATTCCCTTCCACTGGGGGACTGTACGGTATTAGCCGTACAGTAAAAAAACCCCTCCCTGGCCCCTGGGCCAAAAGTGTCCCAGGTTCCAGGGTGAAGGAGAGGAACGGGGCGTCTCTACTATCCTTCGAGTGGGGGGGGGAGCTGTTAGAATACCCTGTGTAGTGT
>BLSH010318925.1:874145-884212 GCA_018402905.1 Glandirana rugosa | reverse complement strand
ACAGGGTCTACCGCAAGAGTTTACTGTTCGTCTGGAGGAAGCTTGTGATATCCTGTGCTGCAGGGACAGAGCTTTCAATGGTCAGCTCCGGCAGGAATGTGGGATGAAACCAATAATTGGCCCAGAATGGGGACTGCTTGGTGACCGAGTGGATGGTGTTATTGTAAGCGAACTCGGCCAATGGTAGCAGTGCAACCCAGTCATTTTGAGAGAACGATGAGAAGCAGCGCAGGTACTGCCCGTTGGTCTGTGGGTGGTGTAGTGGATAGTAGTGTAGTGGAACGAGTCGGGGACAAGAGGTTTCAGCAGTGAAACGTGGAAGACCGGGTGGATCCGTAGGGAAGGGGGACGGTCCAGTTCGAATGCCACCCTGTTGATTTTCCTTCTGATTGGAAATGGCCCCATGAATCTTGGGCCTAACTTCTTTGAGGGGCAAGCCAGCTTAAGATTCCTGGTGGACAACCACATGCAATCGCTTTGCTGGAGCTCCAATTCCCCCCGCCTTCTCTTGTCATATGCTTCCTTGTTTTGTTCCTGTGTCCTTGACAGGGTCTACCGCAAGAGTTTACTGTTCGTCTGGAGGAAGCTTGTGATATCCTGTGCTGCAGGGACAGAGCTTTCAATGGTCAGCTCCGGCAGGAATGTGGGATGAAACCCATAATTGGCCCAGAATGGGGACTGCTTGGTGGCCGAGTGGATGGTGTTATTGTAAGCGAACTCGGCCAATGGTAGCAGTGCGACCCAGTCATTTTGAGAGAATGAGAAGCAGCGCAGGTACTGGCCGTTGGTCTGTGGGTGGTGTAGTGGAAGGGAGAGGGACGGTCTCGTGGGTGACAATCCCGGACTTGATGTGGGATCCGTCCGCCAATCGGATAAGCATCTTGTGGGACTTTGGTTGTAGGGGAATGCGGTGCAGTGTTGCAAAGTCCTGGTCAATGAAGCAACTGCACGCTCTGGAGTCAAGGATGGCTGGCACCAAGGTATTCCCTCCAGGAAGCTGTAGAGAGAGGAGAATAGTGAAGTGAGCAGAAGAACTGGCAGAGCTGGGTGGACCACTCTGGATAATTGAAGGGCACTTACCGCGCTTGGCGGGGCACATTCTGACCACATGGCCTGATTCGCCACAGTACAGACATAAGTTCATGGCAAAGCGTCGCTGCCTTTCTTCTGCGGTGAGGAACGGGCGTAACAGCCCTATCTTCGAAGGTTCCGGGGAGTCCTGTGGAGAGGAGAGGAGGTCACTGGGCTGAGCATAAGCGAGTTTGGGTAACTGGGGACCCGTGGAAGCATCCAGATGGGGCGCAACTGCCCCAATGACCTTTCGGCGCGGCGCTCTCTGTGGCGCCGATCTATAGAAATGGCCAAGTTGATCAGGGCCTCCAAGGTCTGGGGCACCCCCACTCGTGCCAGCACGTCCTTCAAGGATTCAGACAGCCCCATGCGAGACTGGAAGCATAGAGCGGCACTGCCCCGGGCTGTGTTGGTGCTCTGGCGCTGGAACTCTGTCACATAATCTTCCACTGGGTGGAAGATATGGCGGCCTCGGCCATAGCAGCCTGATGGGGGTCCTCAAACAGTTTCGCCATGGCCTGAAACAGCGAGCCTGACGTGGCGACCTCCGAAGCATTTTGTTCCCAGAGTCGGTGGGCCCAGGCCTGGGGTTCATTCTGCAGCAAGCAAATAATGAGGGAGAAGGTGCGTGGCTGAAGTCCGAAGTACAGTTCGCACGCAATCCGAAAGGACCGGAACTTGCGTCAGTCCCCGGCAAACTTATCCGGCAACGGGACCTTGGGCTCAGAGGGCAGGGCCACGATAGTGCGACCAGCAGATGCAGCAGCTCCAGTGGCTGGGGAAGCTGATTGCTCTTGTACCCGTCCCTCCAAGCGGGTATACCCCTCTTGCAGGTTCTTGACTGCTTGTGTCAGGCCCGCAAAGGTGCGCACACAAATCGTCCATGGCAGAGCGGGTTCCCTGCGCAGACTCAGTCATGGCTGTCTGTTACTGCCACGGTCCTGGTTACTGTCACGGTAGAGCAGACAAGAAGTCCAAGAGTGCGGGATGGCACGAGGGCTGGAAGTCACTGATGATGAAGTGATGATCCAGAGGGTCGTGCAGATCAGAGGGATGGTCGTGCAGGCTGGGTCAGCAACGGGCAGGCTGAGCGGTACAGATGGGTTAGGCAGAAGGGTGGTCAAGTCCAAGCAGGGTCATTATCAGGCGGGCAGCAGAAGTACAGGAGGATCAGACAATTGGATGGTTGTGGAAAGCCGGGGTCGGTGCAGGCAGCAAATCAGCAGGTCAGTGCAGGCCGGGTCAAACAGGAAACAGGTAATCACACAGGAACAGAGGTTAGAGCTGGGGCTCACAGGTCACAGACGCTGTAGAACGGACAGTACTTGCTGCTGGGTCCAGCAGATTCAAATAGCGCATTTGGCGCCGTTTCCGGTGCTATCGCGCACACGGACGCGCGCACCTCCGTGGAGACGGCCACAGAGCAGCCAGGCTGGGTGCTTTCCTAACAGCTCCTTTCACACTGAGGCGCTTTACAGACGCTATTTAGCTAAAAATAGTATCTGTAAAGAACCTCAACTGGGGCGGTGCGCTTGCGGGATGTTACAAAAAGTCCTACAAGCAGCATCTTTGGGGCGGTGAGGGGTGCGGTGTATATACCGCTCCTCTACTGCCCCTGCCATTGAAAACAATGGCAAGCACTTCCGAAGGGGCTGCACACCGCCTCGGTAGCTCGGAGCGCCAGTTCTTTTAACCCTGTTTTAACCCCTTGTGGGGGGTTAAAAGTGCCACGCTCCCGCCTGCATAGCGGAGCCATATCGCTGGTAAAATGCTGCTAAAACTAGCGGGGTTTTACTGCGAGCGCAGCTACCTGTGCAGTGTGAAAGTAGCCTAACTAACAGGGGCACTTGCTGTCAGCGCTGTATAAGTTGTACGTAGCATTAGCAGCATAGAGTATACAGCGCTGTGTTTTGACAGCAGAGTCTTCCTGTCCTGTTCCCATAACAAAATCGAGTCAGGCTGTTTAGCCATTCACAGGAAGCTTTGTATTTTCTGAATGAATACAGAGCTTCCTATGATTGGCTGAGGTGGAGGAGTTGGTGAATGATGTCATGCTCTTCACCTCAGCCAATCAGAGGAAGCCTTGTATTGATTCAGAAAAAGCTTCCCCTGAATGGCTGAGCAGAACTCATTCCGACTCAATTTTGTTTTGGGAATGGAACAGGAAGTCTCCATCTCGCTGCAGGAGCACAGCACTGTATGCTGCATGTATCTGATGCTACGTACAGTTTATACAACACTGGCAGCAAACACAACTGTTAGGAAATAGTTCAATCAAACCTGGATTTAAAGTGATATTAAAGTCTTGATTTTTTTTAAAAAAAATAACAAACAGCCCAGATCCTCCTCTTCTCGGGTCCTTCACCATCGCCCCTGGCCCCTCCCTCCTGCCGAGTTCCCCCACAGTAAGCAGCTTGCTATGGGGGCACCCAAGCCAAGCCAATGCTCTGCGTGTTCATTTAGACATGGAGCCACGCCTCGTTCCCAGGGAGGGAGAGTCCCAGACAGCCGATGCTTTCATGTAACATCGCTGGATTGAGATGGGGCTCAGGTAAATATTAGGGGAGCTGCTGTACACAGAAGGTCTTTTATCTTAATGCATAGACTGCATTAGGATAAAAACCTTCTGCCTTTAGAATCACTTTAAGCACTTGCTTACTGGACACTTAAACTTACTGGACACTTAAACTTTCAGCACTGTCACACTTTGAATGAAAATTGCGTGAACATGCAACACTGTACCCAAATGAAATTTTTATCATTTTTTTCACAAAAATAGAGCTTTCTTTTGGTGGTATTTAATCACCACTGAGTTTATTTTTTCCTAAAAAAACAAAAAAGGACCGAAAATTTTGTAAAAAAACAAAAAAAAACGTTTCATAGTTTGTTATAAAATTTTGAAAACAGGTAATTTTTCTCCTTAATTGATGTGCACTGATGAGGCAGCGCTGATAGGCACTGAGGGGCATGATAGGTGGCACTGGTGGGCACTGATGAGGCAGCACTGATGTTCACTGATGAGACAGCACTGATGGGCACTGATAGGCTGCACTGATAGGCACTGATGGGCATGATAGGTGGCACTGGTGGGCACTGATGGGTGGCACTGATGGGTGGCACTCATGGGTGGCACTCATGGGGGTACTGGTGAGTGGCACTGAAGGGCACTGATAGGTGGCACTGATAGGTGTCACTGATGGGCACTGGTAGGCGACACTGATAGGCAGCACTTATCGGTGGCACAGATGATGAGGCACTGGTGGGCACTGGTTGGCAGCACTTATGGGCACTGATAGGTGGCACTGGTGGACATTGATAGGTGGCACTGGTGGGCACTGGTAGGTGGCACTGATGTGCACCTGTAGGTGGCTGTCAGCGTGAGGAAAAAAAAAACTATTACTGATCTTTTGTTTACATCACGTGATCATTGTCATTGGCCCCTTACTGCGATCTGTGATCAGTCGAGTCTCATTGCAGGGGGCACGCAGGCAGCTCATGCCCTCAAGGACGTCTATTGACGCCGTCCCGGCAATTAAGTCCCGTACTGTAGCCGTCATTCGACTATAGCGCAGGTGGGAGGTGGTAAGCATTAAATCTAAATTAAAGCATTAAATGCTTATACTTGAAGTGCTGACAAATTCATGAGATATGTTACAAATGGAAAAAAAGTTACTGTTTTTTTAAAACATGGGGTCATTAAATGAGTAGTGATGTTTTCCAACTATGCAAATGGAAAATATATCTAAATATGTTACCACTAGAGCAAATCAGAAAGAACATTAAAGTACATGTTACCACAACATTTCATATTCCTGATATGTGTCTGTTGTACCAAGTATCCTGTTCTCTTTGTATTGCTTCCCTTGTTGTAAAATATATATGTTTGTAGCTAGGATACGACAAAATGGAACTGGAGATAATGTTATGGTAAACTATAGTAAAATGTACAGAATATACAGTAGTACTATAAATGCTTTTCCTGTATATTATGTAAACCCCAATTCCAGGAATTTAAAAAGATCCACCCTTGCAGTGGAGTCCCCCCACACTGCAAGAGTTAATTGACCATTATGTCTAGGGGAATGCAGAAGAGGATGATTCATTTGCCTGATTCCTTACTCTGGCTAGCTACAACGCTCTTCCCCTCCAACCAAGGCTCTGGTCTGTTGACAGAGCCTTGGTTTCATCATGTACAATGCAGGGACATTAACCCTGTCATGTACCCGTCTTGGCGACGGGCTCATTGCCAAGAATGGAGAAAATTAGGCAGCAGTGGAGGTCAGATGGAGTGGAACTAAAAGATCAGGCCTGCGTGGAGATGATAGAGTCTCAATATGATGGGATTATTGCTGCGGGAGATAGACGGATACAACTAAAATATTTTCATAGGATTTACTATACACCCTATAGACTTTTCCAGATTGTTAGATTACAATCCCCAGATTGCCAGAGATGTGGGGCAAATAGAGGGGGCTTCTTCCATAAGATATGGGACTGTCCAATGATGCAACATTTTTGGAGGGAGGTGTATACCTTTATTGAGGAAAAACTGGCCCTGCCGAATATATGTAATCCTGCACGCTGTTTAATGGGTAACTTTGAAGAGGAGGATTTGAGGACATCACAAAAAACATTACGGATCCTTTTCTTCTATGCCAAAAAAGTATAGTCTTGCAGTGGAAAAATCCAGAACCCCCAGGATTGGGGATCTGGATTGAACTGATCAATAAAGCCCTACCGATGTACAAACTAACTTACCTAGCTAGAGGTTGTCCTAAAAATGTGATAAGTTATGAGCTGAATGGAGGAAGACTGTATCAGGTGATCTAGAAGTATAGATAACATGAGATTAGACCTGCATTTGGCATTGAACTGGACACCCAGTTCATATACCTCATAATGCCATTTGGAAAATTCTGTATTCATGACTCCATTGAGAAAAGTCCCCCTGATATAACACACATAATAGCCAGATATCATAGTACTGCTGTAAAGTAGCCAGATCACCACAGAAACCAATGTTAGTTTTTGATTTTGGTATTTTTGTTGTTATGTTTGCGCCCTTTTGTGCACTTCTGAGAAGACTAATGTATGACAGGGAGTGTTCAGTGTAATAACTATTGGAAATTTGTATGATGTGAAGGTATATGAACATTAACTTCTGTGCATAGTTTTTCTTTCTGTATGTTTTTTTTTGTAAAGCGATAATAAACTTACCTTTAAAAAAAAAAACAAAAAAAAACCTGTCATGTACTTTTAGGAGGCTAGCGTGCGACTGGACTCTGTGACATTTTAGGCTCCATGCACACTATAGCTTATTTTAGCTGCTAGCGGCTCCTGGGAGCTAGTTTGAGCTTTTTTTTTCTGCCCCTAGAAGCAAATAGTGTTATTCTATGTGTTCATGCACACTATTGTAAGCTAGAAGTGTTTTTCCAGCTTCAGCTTCTAGGAGCAGAAAAAAAAACCTTTTTTCTGGCGTTTTTGGGAGAGATTTGCCAGCTGAAAAGAAAATCTGGCAGCTCCTAGAAGCTCCTAAATGCTTAAATCTGCTGCTAAGCACCGTTTTTTTTCTTCTTCTAGCCAGCAGCATTTTTAACAAATAGTATATAACTCATCAGCTGTCAGCAGGGTTCTGTCACTTTCAGGTGGTTCTTGGGCTTACCTGGCTCATCGGAAAGAAAGGTTATAGCAGTGATTATCAGCAGCAGAAGAAAGATGGCCTCCACTCATCCCTATGACCTCATGATGTCACTTCCAGTTCACGGCCAATGTAAACAAGGCCTTTTTAAAAAAAAAAAAAAAGCATTAGCTCAATGTTTTGTTTTTTTGATCTGATCCTTTCTATTGTAGAGGAGAGATGCCAGGTCTTGTTGACCTCAGATCTCTCCATAAAGAGAATATTTACATTCCCTGTGATAGAAAAAAGTGATAAAAACGTTAAAGGGGCAGTGTTAAAATAAAAAATAATAGTAATGAAATAAATAATCACAAAAACATTTTTTAAAGCAGCCCCGCCCCCTGTGCTCATGCACAGTGGTGAATGCATACGTAGGTCACGCCCACATATGTAAACAGTGTTCGCACAACACCATGTGAAGTATCACCACAAACGTCAGAGCGAGAGCAATAATTCTAGCACTAGGCCTCATCTGTAACTCTAAACTGGTAAACTGTAAAAAAATATATATATAAGCGTCGCCTATGGAGATTTTTTTAAGTACCGTAGCATGCACAATTTTAAAGCATGACAATTTAGGTATATATTTACGTAGCATAAATTCATCTTTCGTATTTTACTAAAAAATTGCGTTTGAAAAACTGCTGCGCAAATACTGTGTAACAGAAAAAATAGCGACTGCCATTTTATTCTCTAGGACCACTGCTAAAAAAAAATTATAATGTTTAAGGTTCTAAGTAATTTTCTAGCAAAAAAAATTTTTTACTTGTAAACAAAAAGTGTCAGAATAGGCCTGGTCCTAAATGGCATACCCAAAGGATGTGAATAGTCCCGCCTATTCTTACTTTCTTTCTCTCAAGGGGGAAGCCCCCAGAAGCTAGAGCCTCAAAGATTATACGATTTTTTGCTGTGTTGATCCTGTACTGCTTTCAATCGATGACCCCAAAAGATTCCTGCCAGATTACTTATATACAAGATGCTCCACACTGACAGGGGTGCTATCTATAGTACACCCCACTCACTACTCTGGGGACCTCTAGTGGCTATCAGCTGCATGGCCTTCTTTTCATTACAGGGTTCCCAGCCTTGACTAAGTTGACAGCTAGCTGAGCTGGCAATTTGGACCATTTGTTAATTTTATGTAAGGAGAACCATGTATAAATGCCCATTTCCCTGTCCCTCCATTCACCCATTCACCATAAAGTTGGGGACAATATTTCCTAATGGTTAATCACTATTACTATGAGTGACGAAGGACGCAGGCCCCCCGAGCAAAGGTTCCCCAATCTCAAAGCTTAGTAAAGAGTGACGTACCCAGCATATCTGGCACCCAAAGCAGATCATTTTTTTAATACTACGCCAAGGCATCAAAATTATATCCAGTAATAAACAGGACTTTTTAAGTGTAAAAAAAGTAGTGAAAATAAGCATCTTCTCCTCCTTCAGTGGCACGTTGTGCTCCTGATGTTGGGCTCCTGTTGGGGAAGGCTTGCCCATAGTGCAGACCGGGAGTTGGCCAAACAGAAATCCACAGGCGCACACCTGTTACCAATACTGGCACCATATTTAAACAAGTCTGCTGCACTGGCTAGTTGCTGTTTGGCCGACAGTGTTTGATGTGGTTATTCTTGATTTCTGCATCTGACCTCTGATCCTGACCCTGCTTGCTCCTGACAACGTTTGTCTGCTACCAGTCCTAACCTTGGCTCGTCACCGAAATCTGCCTTCTGTTCCTGTTTGATCTGCTTCTCTATTGCTGACATTGACCTGTGACCTGACTACTCCTCCGCCTGCTGTTAAAGTGGTTGTCAACTCATGAGAACCACTTTAACCTACAGGTAAGCCTATAATAAGGCTTATCTGTAGGTGCCCTGCATATCTTTTAAACCTGTACGCTTTAGGAGATATACAGTATAGATGCATGTAGCGACATCATCGGCACATGCGCAGTGAAGAAACAGCCCGACTGGGCCGTTTCTTCACTAAGTGTGCCATAAATGTTGGCTACCGTGCGCATGTGCGGGAGTGACGTCAGCGCGGCTCTGGCCAATCACAGCGCTTCCGATCCTGATCCCGGAAGAATACACTCAACGTGACGCCGGTCACAGCCGTGCTCAGGGACCGCTGCAACAGCGTCGATCTAAGGTAAGTATTTATGCATACTAGCTCATTATGCCTTTTTCTTGCAGGTGTTTTTTTTTTATTCCCTTGACATCCACTTTAATGCCTGATCTGCCTGTTTGTTACTGACACGGCTTGTCTGACACTGCATCCTTTTCATCCTGCCTGCCACAGCTCCTTCAGTCCCGCAAGCTCTCACTTGGTGCCCACTTCCTGCCGTGCATCTGCAGCCTATCACCAGCCAAATCTGCCTGCTGTCTACTGTTCCTGTTTCCTGTCAGCTACCACCGACACGTACTTCTGGACTGATCATAAGCACTCTTACCTTGCCGTGCTCTCTTCCAAATGTTGAGTACAACCAAATTATGCTAACAGTGGTAGGTCTTAAACTAGCATACATATGCCACATATACAACACCCATATGCTACAGAATTTATACCCGCATAGTATGCTTTAATTACTGTGACACAAGTGGAAGTCAAACAGCACATTATTTTTTTTAAATGACACAATATCCTTACATATGCTTTTTAGCCTATCCTAAAGGGGGGATTCATAAAACAGTCAGTGGCTACTTAATAACCAGCAATTGTTGAGACAAAAGCACTTGTAGCCATGTGCTCCCTCAAGAGTGGTAGTTGTGGTCCACCTGCCCGCTGCCCTCAATCACACGATTTCCTCTGAGGACAGATAGCAGAAATTAGAGATTTTACATACCGCTGCTTTGAGTTGCAGATCAAGCTCTGCATAGAACAACGATCGCTACGATCGTGCTCAACGATCAGAAATCAACCTGTCTCAAATTAGACGTTTAGAGGTTGAGATTCGTCGCCATAAACTTTAGAGTTTAAGGGGGTTGTTAGACTAGCAACTCGTGCTAGCATCGCTAGCAACAAGATACGTCTCGAACTAGACGTTGAGTTTCGTCGCCATACATTTTAGAGATTAAAGACGATAGACAGGAGTCTCCTTTAGCACACTAACTCCCGTCGCCCGTCCACCTGGTGTTGATGGTGAGAACTCCCTCGTGTACCGATGTTCACGAAAACAGAGTTGTTAACGACCAATAATTCATCGGTGACTGACAAAATACTTAGGGGGGAAATCCTATCCGATTTTTCGTATACATTCCTATAACACAGTAAATTTTTTTTATTACACGACAAACTGAAGGTGAACACAGTGTCATTAATTTCG
>BLSH010318925.1:823644-860417 GCA_018402905.1 Glandirana rugosa | reverse complement strand
CTCCTACTCCACATCCACCCCCCTTCCCATTTTTTTACTTGATTTTAATTTATTTTCCCTATCCCCATTTATTTGTAGGGCACTTGCCCTAGTTTGAAGATGATTTTGGAACAGTTATATGGTTTCTACCGTTAATTAATACTTTTCAGACACAGTTTGAAGATGATCCACATTCACCTCCATTTTTGCTTTTTTTTGTTTTTATTTTTTTAAAAATATTTAAAGTTATTTCCCTGTCCCCATTTTTTTTGTAGGGCACTTGCCCTACCCTTACCCCCATTTTACTTCCTTTTGCAGCCCTCTGGGGCTTTCCAGGACTTTGCTACAGCCATTTTTGTGCCTAAAAGTTCGGGTCCCCATTGATTTCAATGGGGTTCGTTGTCCGTGCGATCGTTCGGGTTCCGTCCGGACCCGGACACGGACTTTATCCCGAAGTTCGGACGGACCAGCAGAACCCGAACGTCCAGGTGTTCGCTCAACTCTAGTAACTAGCATTTTCCTATTGCTATATACAGCCGTAGCCAAAAGTTTTGAGAATGATACAAATATAAATTTTCACAAAGTCTGCTGCCTCAGTTTTTATGATGGCAATTTGCATATACTCCAGAATGCTATGAAGAGTGATCAGATGAATTGCAATTCATTGCAAAGTCCCTCTTTGCTGTTAAAATGAACTTATACCTTGAAAAACTATCCACTGCATTTGTGAAGAATGCTTTATAGCGCCCAAGAAAGTCCAGCATGTGCCAGGACCATCTCCTACAGTTGATTGAGCTGCGGGATCGGGGCACCACCACTGCTGAACTTGCTCAGGAATGGCAGCAGGCAGTGAGGCAAAGGCTTTCAGAGGATGGTCTGGTGTCAAGAAGGGCACCAAAGAAGCCACTTTTCTCCAAGAAAAACATGAGGGACAGACTGATATTCTGCAAAAGGTACAGGGATTGGACTGCTGAGCACTGGGGTAAAGTCATATTTTCCGATTGTTTAGGGCATCCGGAAAAAACCTTGTCCAGAGAAGAAAAGGTGAGCGCTACCATCAGTCCTGTGTCATGCCAACAGTAAAGCATTCTGAGACCAGACCATGTGTGGGGTTGCTTCTCAGCCAAGGGAGTGGGCTCACTCACAATTTTGCCTAAGAACACAGCCATGAATTAAGAATGGTACAAAAACATCCTCCCCGAGCAACTTCTCCCAACCATACAAGAACAGTTTGGTGACGAACAATGCCTTTTCCAGCATGATGGAGCACCTTGTGATAAGGCTAAAGTGATAACTGAGCAGCTTGAGGAACAAAACATCAACATTTTGGGTCCATGACTAGGAAACTCCCCAGACTTTAATCCCATTGAGAACTTGTGGTCAATCCTCAGGTGGGTGAACAAAAAACTCCCCACAAATTCTGAGAAACTCCAAGCATTGATTATGCAAGAATGGGCTGCCATCAGTCAGGATGTGGTCCAGAAGTTGATTGACAGCATTGCAGAGGTCTTGAAAAAGAAGCGTCAACACTGCAAATACCGACTCTTTGTATAAACTTAATGTAATTGTCAATAAAAGCCTTTGACACTTATGAAATGCTTGTAATTATACTTCAGTATACCATAGTGACATCTAACAAAAAGATCTAAAAACACTGAAGCAGTAGACTTTATTAAAATTAATATTGGTGTCATTCTCAAAACTTTTGGCCACGGCTGTACAAGGTGAATTTGGCATACATTACATATAAGGAGGGGCTGTACAAGGTGAATTTGGCATACATTACACATAAGGAGGTATCACTGTACATTACATTTGTTGGTATGGAAATACCATAAATATGTTTATAAAAGTATAGGAAGGAAGTATGGTTGCTCAGATATATAGTTACTCACCCTCTTCCCTATTCTAAGGAAAAATTAGTAACATAAGGGTTTGGTTTTTTTGCTAGCCTGCTTCGCGTGAAGGAAAAGTAAAGCTAAAAACAAAAATGTAACATACAGCAGCTTAAAGTGGAGTTCCACTCGTTTTTCAGTTTATTAAAAGTCAGCAGCTACAAAAAGTGTAGCTGCTGACTTTTAACCACTTCCGGACCGCCGTACGTCGTTTGACGGCGGTACTTTGAAGTGGAATACCGTTGTTATGGTAGCAGATAGCTACCATAACCCCGGTATCTTTTTTTCCAGCAGGCGATTCCCTGCAAGATAAAAGTGGTCTTAGTGGCGGATTCGCCGCGAGATCACTTTTATTAGCGGCGGGAGAGGTGCCCCCCCCCCCGCTGCTTTCCGGTTATCTCTGCCGCTTACCGGACCCGCCGGCAGCGGCGGAGATGATCGGGTCCGTCCCCCCCAGTGTCCGTGAGCCGAGTGAGCGGCTGAAGCTGTTCACCTGGCTCCATAACATGGCTGGGCGGAAGCTACGTCAGAAGTCTCTTCCGCCCAATGCTCTTAAAGGGGACATTTTTTTTTCCCCTGCCATTTTTTCAAAAAGGTTTTTTTTTTTTCTCTAGGGTCTTAGAAAAAAAAATATATATAATGTTTGGGGGTTCTAAGTAATTTTATAGAAAAAAAAACTGTTTTTAACTGATAACCACCATACTCCAAAAAGAGGCTCGGTCTTAAAGTGGTTAATAAACAGCCACTTACCTGTCCCACGATCCAATGATGCAGCCGCATGAAGCCTCGCTCCTCTCCCCCGTCTCTCCACAGTGCCGGCATTGTAAATGTGGGGGCCTGGCTGTGACAGTTTGCGGCTGCATGGCCGGACGTGCACTGCGCTCTCTCAGTGGCCAGGCAATCTTCTGGGATCTGTGGTGAGTCCCAGAAGTTTGAAGAGAAGGCGGGGGAGAGGAGAAGTTGCCTAAGGGGAGAGGAGGAGTCGTCTAGGTGGCGAGGATCCAACAACAGGAAGTGGGAGCTGGGTACCTGTCAAAACTAGGTACCCACCCCCCCCCCCCCCAAAAAAAATGACATGCCAAATGTGGCATGTCAGGGGGTAAGGATTGCTTAAAGCGGAGGTTCCACTTTTGGGTGGAACTCCACTTTAACAGTCTTTAGATATGATGGCTGCATTTGTTTTTATTTTTCAGGCTAAGAGAATTTGTGGCAGGTACATGAAATACCAGTTGATCTTGGCAGAAATGCAGTGTCCTTTTACTTCTTGTATGATGAATTTGAAGCAAAAACAATCTTATCTTTTAACTACTACAGTAATCCCATAAGCTTCCATGTAAATAATGTAAATAAAGATGAACAAAATCAGAAAGTCCTGCTGGGGTAGCAATCAAGTCACCTTCCGTAGGTATAGTGGAGAAGTGTGTTAATGGCAGGATCATAAGGAGAAAATAAAAGGGGGAAAGAGCATGACTAAGCAGGCTTCTCATCCAAGGAGTGGTATGCTGCAATATATTACATTTTTGAATTTTTAGATTCTTTAAGGAACTGTTGAAGTTATTAAAATAAATGTGGTGTCACAATTCACTTCATTTTGCATCCCATTTCCATTCCTTTATATAAATAGCAATCCAGTTATTTTACCAAACATAATATTTTGGGGTTTTATATCTGCTTTGTGCTGTGTATAGGTGATGTTTCACCTTTAATTCATTTTCTGACTTTCACATGTCTTCTGAACATGGATGCAATTTCCTACACGTCATTTCTCACACATCTGTTTAAGTCTACGAAACTCTCCCTGGCAGATGCCTGTATCACTGATCCCAGGAAATCTTTTTAGTGTTACCTCCCCAGACTTTTATGAAATGAGATATTGGCAGTTGGCTGGAAATCGAGCTTTCTTTGCCAAACAAAACTGTAAATGGACTTGTCTTGGGCTATCCTAGTAAATTATCACTTTTTCTACAATTCAGAACATGTTTTCAATATGTTGTTCCATCAGTTCTTTATACTATAATGTAAAAGTGGTGAAAGTTTAATTTCTTTCTATACCTTTACTTAAGAAGGGAGCTCAGTCTACCACCTTATTTAAAAAAGAATCACTTAAAAGCATTAATGTCAAATGAAATTGAAATCTACAATCAAATAATTCACCATGCAGAAAATCCATATCATTTTGCAGTTTGTTACCTACAGTAATTCTGTATTACATACAGTGTTTGCGTACTTGTGCATTGAAGTCAGACCACCTAAAATTAAATGGAACCTAGAAGACTGAGAAAAACCCAACTTTTGTACTTCCCTTGGTGTATTTAGCACCAAATGCCCACCACCATTGATTTCACATATATCCCCATGTACCATGCATTCTCTTTCATCTTGCTACAACAGATGCTGTATGTACCCAAATGTACCCTCTCTTCCTACATAAATAAATATCAATTGCCACTGCATGTGGGCAGACTTAGGAATTAAAAGTGGAACTTTGAGCAAAATAAAAAAACAATATATACAACAGTATGATGCAGTCTGTCAATGGCATTAACACAGTGATTTTTGGGGCTTTTTTGAGTCTATAGCGAGAAATCAACATACAGTAAAACCTCGGATTGTGAGTAACACGGTTAACAAGCGTTTTGCAATACGAGCAGTTTTTTTTTTAAATTCTGGCTCGGTTTGTGAGCGCTGTCTCTGTGCATACAATACTGTATGTGGCCAGAGGCGGGGGGGGCACTGGTAAGCCTCGGAGATGCTCGGAAGCATTCGGAAATACTCGGAATTACTGAAAGTGTAAACAGTTTCCGAGCATTTCCCAAAGTTTCCGGCTGTTTCAGAGCCTCAACCTTTGCACCTGGGACTTTGAAGAGTTGTGCCAAAAATAAAGTAATAACCATATGATAAAAAATATACAATGTATTTATTATAAAGTTTAAAATGCAACAAAATAGACACTACATGTGTCAGAAAAATATGCATGATATACATATATTAGTGACACATAAACAGTCAACATTTCGATTGATGTATACTCAAGCTTGGGTCTCTATGTGTGTCATGGAGCAATGTCTACTCTATCAGGAGACAACCATAGTATTTTTGCATATATAAGTAGAAGTGCAAAAAAACAATATATAAAAAAGTTCCAACAGGGTGACTAGATTGCAGAGCACCACGGAAAAATGAAAATCAATCCAATGAAGTAAACTCTGTCCAGGAGCTGATAGGAGGGCAGGCCTGGGGACAGGTAAAAACAAAGGAGTCAAAGGGTAGAAAACCTTATATGTGAGCCCAAAAGAGTCCTAGTGGTAGGTGGCCAAAATAGAGCCCCAATGATAAGTGCCCGTGAGGAAATGCATTTTTACAATAGCTTTTACTGTATTTTCCGTTGGAAAAAAAGTTTAAATCATACAAATAAAAGCTGATCATTGTTACAACTGTCAGAAGTGTTATATGGTTTGTCCCAACTGTAACCACCACTTTTGTTGGACTGCTGGCCTAAACAGAACTAAATCTAGCCACATATTTTCAGTACTACTGATAACGAGCATATGACTGTAAAATATTACCTATTATTTAAAATAAAAATGCAGAAGGCCTCTGCTTTTGAGGCTAACGCAATTTTTTTTTAAGTTTTTTTCAAGTCTCTTGTCTTCTGTTGCAGGTAGCCTCATTAGCCCATAGCCAATGTCTAACAAATTCCAGTGCAATACTGCAGTCAATGCCTTCCCTCCAAAAACATTGCATAAAGGTTGCCATGGAAATGCTTTATCACCCTGGCACAGTGTGCTAGAGTGCTATGCTTGGACCACGCATGAATGGGGACATGCAGAATCCGTTCAGCAGTGTGGTGAGCTGTCAAAGACAGCTATCATGAGAGAAGGGTTAGCTGCTGGAGGAAGAAAGTGGCATTACCATTGTGTAGATCACCTTTCCAAGATCTCCTTGATGCCTGGAAAGATGAGAAAAGTGTACATGCACTATCTTATTTTATCCTAATGAAAACCATAATAAGACTGTTGTAAATGCATGCCGGATTTAAAGTGGTTATTTGCCCTATTTGAAAAAAATAAAAGTATTTTTAGCTGCTGACTTTTAATAAAAGGACACTAATCTGTCCAAGAGTCATCCTCACCCGAAGTGGTTCTTCGCGGGTCTCAAGTCCCTGGCGCCGACTTTTTAACTGTGAGCAGCTGGCTGGGATTTCTTGTGGCTTCACAGCTGGCTGCCAACTGTGCATGCGAGAGCCATGATGTGTATTGTGAATGGTCCCACAGCCCTCTGGGACCTGTAATTTGTCCCAGAAGGTTGTGGGCAAGGAGAGGGGAGGAGAATTTCCAGGGGATCTGCCGTGGTAATCTGACCAGAAGTAGGATCGGGTACCTGTCAAAACCAGGTACCCGCTCACCCCCCCACCCCAAAAAAAAAAAAAAAATTAGAAGAGGAGGGGGGAAGGAGGACATAAAGCAGAACTTCCCCTTTAGGGCGAAGTTCTGCTTTAAAGCTTTCAAGGTGGGCTAAAATTTTATGGAAAGTTAATTTTGGTGACTTTAGTTGCCCTTTAAAAAATGTAGAAAAATAACAGATCTACAGACTTTATAAATGAGGAATAGAACTATGCTGCAAAGAAGACTTTGTACAAAAACAAAAATTGCTGTGTTAATCCTAGTGACAGATTGCATTATATATATGATTTTTTATTCTGTCCATAGTTCCCCTTAGTAATCTCACCACCAGTATTCCTGAGAGACATAACAAGCCATTAGGCAGTTGAATTAGTCAACAACTGCTGAAAACCGAAATATCACTTTTGGGTGGGCTGAAGCTTTGAATAGCTCTTTCTGGACCGTGAGAAATGTATGCATTTTGAAAACAAAATATAGTTTTTTTGCTCAATAAGAACAACTATACCTAATCCAAAAAATAAAAAATGAAAATATAGTTAAGATACAAGCCCATGTTTTTATATTGTCATTAAGGCAGATACATCTTATTAGAAGTCTTTCCTTCTATCTGTATTCATTTGAATTACATACATTTAAAGTTGGTTTCAGTAACACATATTATATAAAAATATCTATTTTCTTGGAAGCCAACTAACTGCACAAAATCAAATAAAGCTGAACTCCAGGAATGTAAAGACAAGTACCTCTGCAGTGGGCCCCCCCCCTGTACTGTACAGGGAACAAGTGACCACATCTGAAAGTGCTTTAGAGAGGTGGTAGCACTGGAATGGAGCCAGGAATAAGGTAAGTATTACTTCTTCTTCCTGTACCCACTAGACATACAGTATCTCACAAAAGTCAGTACACCCCTCACATTTTTGTAAATATTTTATTATATCTTTTCATCTGACATCACTGAAGAAATGACACTTTGCTACAATGTAAAGTAGTGAGTGTACAGTTTGTATAACAGTGTACATTTGCTGTCCCTCAAAATAACTCATCTCACAACCATTAATGTCTAAACCTTTGGCAACAAAAGTGAGTACACCCTTAAGTGAAAAGGTCCAAATTGGGCCCAAAGTGTCAATATTTTGTGTGGCCACCATTATTTTCCAGCACTGCCTTAACCCTCTTGGGCATGGAGTTCACCAGAGCTTCACAGGTTGCCACTGGAGTCCTCTTCCACTCCTCCATGACGACTTCACGGAGCTGGTGGATGTTAGAGACCTTGCGCTCCAACACCTTCTGTTTGAGGATGTCCCACAGATGCTCAATAGGGTTTAGGTCTGGAGACATGCTGGGCCAGTCTATTACCTTTACCCTCAGCTTCTTTAGCAAGGCAGTGGTCGTCTTGGAGGTGTGCTTGGGATCTTTATCGTGTTGGACTACTGCCCTGCAGCCCAGTATCCAAAGAGAGGGGATCATGCTCTGCTTCAGTATGTCACAGTACATGTTGGCATTCATAGTTCCCTCAATGAACTGTAGCTCCCCAGTGCCGGCAGCACTCATGCAGCCCCAGACCATGGCACTCCCGCCACCATGCTTGACTGTAGGCAAGACGCACTTGTCTTTGTACTTCTCACCTGGTTGACATGACACACACTTGACACCAGTTCCAGTAAGCCATGTCCTTAGTCTGCTTGTCTTTAGCAAACTGGCTCTCTTGTGCATCATCTTTAGAAGAGTCTTCCTTCTGGGATGATAGCTATGCAGACCAATTTGATGCAGTGTGTGGCGCATGGTCTGAGCACTGACAGGCTGACCCTCCACCCCTTCAATCTCTGCAGCAATGCTGGCAGCACTCATACGTCTATTTCCCAAAGACAACCTCTGGAAATGAAGCTGAGCACGTGCACTCAACTCCTTTGGTCGACCATGGCGAGGCCTGTTCTGAGTGGAACCTGTCCTGTTAAACCGCTGTATGGTCTTGGCCACTGTGCTGCAGCTCAGTTTCAGGGTCTTGGAAATCTTCTTTGAAATGAGGTGCCATGTTGAACTTCCAGTGACCAGTATGAGGGAGTGAGAGCGATAATACCAAATTAAACACATCTGCTCCCCATTCACACCTGAGACCTTGTAACACTAATGAGTCACATGACACCGGGGAAGGAAAATGGCTAATTGGGCCGAATTTGGACATTTTGACTTAGGGGTGTACTCACTTTTGTTGCCAGCGGTTTAGACATAATGGCTGTGTGTTGAGTTATTTAGAGGGGACAGCACATTTACACTGTTATACAAGCTGTACACTCACTACTTTACATGGTAGCAAAGTGTATTTTCTTCAGTTGTCACATGAAAAATATTTACAAAAATGTGAGGGCTGTACTCAATTTTGTGAGATACTGTAACTAAATGTTAGGGTCCTTTCACACCAGCGGATCATTCAGGTCCGCCTGTCAGTTTTTCAGGCGGACCTGAACTGACGCTCCATTGTCCTCTATGGAGCGAAGGATGTCAGCGGTCACATGTCCGCTGACATCCAATCCGCTCCGATCAGCCAAAATCAGACGGATGGAAACCCTACAGACGGTCCGTGTTCATCCAATCCTCCATAGAGGAGAATGGAGGTGTGACAGGTCAGTCTCTGCACTCCGTGCAGAGACGGTCCTGTCATCCACCGGCTCAGCGGGGATAAACGGATGGATCCCAGCTGAGCAGCCGGGCTCCGCTCGTGTGAAAGGAGCCTTACCCTTGCAATTTGGGCTTCCACTGCAAGGGTTTTATAGTAACCAAGTCATGAATACTCTTCCTGCTTTTACAATATCAGTCTCATTTTCATAACTAAAGTCTACATTAGGGTGAATTCACTAAAGAAAAAGAGCATGTTCATGTTGCAAAGTGACTTTTCTCTTAGCTTAGTTAGTTAGTTGGTAAGGCGAATCTAAGTGAAAATAAATTTTGCAACAAATACCCAATCATGTGAAAGGAAAAAAAAACAGGATTTTTTTGCATGCACATGGATGAAATAAGCACAGCTTCATCTTATTCACTATGTGAAAATGTTTTTCTCATTTAGTAAACCAACCTTGGCTTCCAAAGCAGATATCATTGGCATGTTCACTACTAGTAACTACCAATCATAAGCGGACTGTATCTTTGCCACTCTAATGCGAATTATATGGCTATGTATTCATGCTACTCTGCTGAAGATAGGTCTGGACTAGGAATGGGCCAATGTGCCTGAATTCAGTTCATGGGGAGTTTTCAAACCATATTCGAAACTGGCAAAACCTGAACTTAGTAGTGACACAATTTATATCTATGGCCGATCAGGGGGGAGGGGAAGGAGAATTCTTCTATTAAATGCTGACCGTTTGTATGGTTAATAGGCAAGCTATTGTCAAAAAGGCTATGAGAAGCAGGAGCCTCAGATGACGTCAGGTATGACGAAACGCGTAAGGCGTGGCCTATCTTACGTGATTGCATGATTCTTTTGGTGAGCTGTCACAGCAGAAGGAGCGCACAGTGGTTAGCAGGAAGGGATCCATACCTTTCTCAAGCAGGCAGAGCCTGCAAACCCCGTATTGTCAGCGCAAAACTTTTGTTTTTATTTTTATTTTTTGTTACTTTTGTTGCTAATTTTTGTGAATAAAAATCCCACTGCTTAACATACTACACTATCGGAGGAACTTTTTTCTTGACTTTTCCTGGACAAACACTGGTGGAAAGCGGGATGGCGCCATAGTGGATCTTGGATAAAAGACAAGTGCGGCCAGCTGAAGGAGGCTTGGAACCAAGGAGAAAGACCCCATTTTACCACAGGCGTGATACCCCTGCAGGGGTGTGGAATCTTCGGTAAGTGCGGGCACATGAGGGGAGCACGAGTCACATCCTTGTAGTGGATACAGCATCTGGCACATAAGTCACCTTTTCCATGAATGTTTTGATATCAACGGTTGGAGTATAACATTGGTGTCGGAAGTTTCTACAATTCATCAGTTTTATCAGATTTTGTGGAGTTTTAGTATTTATTATTTACGGACTTTTACGGATTACGGATTTTTCACGGACTTCTTTTACGGACCACAATTTTACGGATTACACTTTTGCATATTTTTTCTCACATATAGTTTTTTAACCCACTCATTTTTCACTTGGGTAGAACTCCTAGAGGTTTTATGATACATATTTATTTGAGCATCTGATTTTTGATTCACGTACAATATTGCACACTTGCACTTTATAAACCAATAGACACACCCATGAATACATTGATTTTATGATTAATGAGACAGCGCCATTCCTAAATACAAATTTATTTCTATAAGAAGCAGGACACTGCCATATCTTACAGAGTTACCCTTAAAAGGTCCTTTTAATCCAACTCGAGGGTAACAACGAAAAAACATAAATTGCAGTGCCTTGAAAAAGTATTCATACCCCTTGAAATTTTCCACATTTTGACATGTTACAACCAAAAATGTGATAGACCTACGCTAAGTGCAACATAATTGTGAAGTGGAAGGAAAATGAAAAATGGTTTTCAAAAAGTCAATACTTTGTAGAACCACCTTTCACTGCAATTACAGCTGCAAGTATTTTTGGGTATATTTATTTGTAAAAAAAATTTTGAAAACGATTTATCATTTTCCTTCCACTTCACAATTATGTGCCACTTTGTGTTAGTCTATCACATACAATCCCAATAAAAATACATTTACGTTTTTGGTTGTAACATGACAAAATGTGGAAAATTTCAAGGGTATGAATACTTTTTCAAGGCACTGTATATTCTTGGGAGATGCCTTAACCTGAATGTGGTGTTTTGGCATAGTACAATAGTAATGGACAGTATCAGTGATACCATATTCTGGCATCAAATATTTTGAATGTGTGATTGATTTTTTTTAATATTGACATTTAGCTTGGTTTAAATACAGCAATGACACACAAATCGAATTCATTCAATTTGTTGTGACATCTGATCTGATGCTATATAAATCCTGTATAATAAAAAGTATTATTATTATGAGGGGTCCATACACAAAAATGTGATTTTTGATCTTCTAATCAATGGATTATTTAAGACATAACAGCCTCAAAATAATGAACTGCGATTAGTCAGTATATTAACAGCTTAATTAGGCTGCAATATAAAAGGGAGAGACAAAGCAGGATTTATTTGAAATAAAACAATATATTGTATTATGTGAGAGACAATAACCACAAATATTTTTAAGTGCCAGAGCATGTAATAGGCTACAAACTTTGGGGCACCACGCTACATTTACCCTGCAGCAAACATTAGAAATTTGACAAACAGGGGCTAACTTAGAAACATTGCAAGGCACCCTTACAGTGCAGAAACAATGGGATAGGCCAAGAGATGTGGCTATTGGAAACAGTTGACAAACAGTTTGCATTTAGAAACATTTTAAATACAGTGCACAAATGACAGTTTGGCCATGTGTACTTACCACCAATAAATGGGCCATTTGCTGGCCACAGTAGAAAACCTGGAGTTGCATCATTAAAACCATTTTGCATATATTTATTAATTTATTTCTGTTGCTGGGAAATTATTTTTTTTCTTAGCCTGTATGTTTTTGTACTCATAAAGGAGAGTTATATGGTTTGTATCCCTCTTGCTTTTATTTTAATTGTGAATAGCTATAAAAACACCCATATCAGATAATGCCTTCAATCGCTATAGACAGATAAGTCTGCAAAGTATAGTTTACTTTGTAAATGTACTCACATTTTCCTGTTTTCATAAAAGTCACTTTAAAAAGAACACAAAGGCAGAACAAAATATTGGTTTCTGTGCATGGACTCCAGATGTTCTAACTTACAACTTTATTTTGGCCAAGAAAACTCCACATATTACATTACTTAACCACAAACCATAGGTCATGTGGCTTGTATAATTTCACCATGTCTATAAACTAAATATTAGTCATGTTTGAAGCCTCAGCATTCCTGAACAGGCCATTAAGGAAACTGACCTGAGGTTCTGAATTTTATTGTCTTACTTTGCCTGAGGAATTTTGCAATGGCAACCACGGTTTGCACATTTTAATTCAAGCTGAATTGTTGATTCCCTTAAAGTGAAACTAACTTCTGCTGGCTGTGGAGGGCTCCTGCCATAATGTGCAAACATGCACAGCTTATGTGCACATTATGCAATACCTACCTCCTATTGTGTCTTCCTCCAGCAATGACCGGTACAGGCTCAAGCTGCTGACCTGTCAGCCTCCTATGCCATCTTTCTTTCCACTTGTTTTGGACTCATTGATGTTCCTCTATGTTCTCTGTGTCCATAAGACATCAATGTAACTCCCGCATGCACGTTCAGGAGTTACATTGATCCTACTTTCTGGCTCTATTCTTGGCCTAAATAGCAGTGAATGTAATCTGTGCTTAGGAAAAAAACTTTCAAAGATGTAGCAGCTAACACTATACCTTGATACAATATATATACAAAATAAAATAGGAAAATGCAGGGTGACCGTCTTTGTTATTTGCATGGATCCTCCCTCCTTGCTCTGGTATAAAATAAAAGTGAAAGATGTGTGTTGCCAGGAATCCCTGTTGATATAATTTTTGACGAAATTGGTTGGGCAGAACAAGAGAACATGTCACTGCACATGTGCACTGTCTGGGCAAATTGAGATTTTACATTGGAACAGCACTGTTTGATGCTTTTATTCTCTGTGAGTCTATATATATCTTTTTTTTTTTCATTAAAAAGTTGGTTTTAATCAGTTTTACACTATGAAAGTGCCTTTTGCGCTTTTGTGCATTCACATATATCATGGATTACTGTGCTGAGATGGTTTAGATATCTTTTCCCTGAGTGGATCCAATTCATCCTGTAAGGTCTGGAGAGGAAGGATTGGGCCGATCCCTGTCCCTGGATCAAGCGGTCATTTTACACAAGCACTTTTTGACCTATCTTTGTAAGATGGTCATAGCTCTCTGGTAAACCTATTTACAATTGTGTGTGGATTGGTGCATCTCCTCGGTTTGCTGTGGAGTGTGTATATAGGAACCCTGCGCTATGATGTATAGTTCTGAAGATAGATAGGTATAAAGTTCTGCTGCTATAAACCTGCTGCGTGTTCAAGGCTAAACAAGATTGATTATAAAGATGGTAGAGCACTTCCCTTTAAAATCATAAAGTACAGATACAACAAACAAATTAATGATTAATGATACAAAACCACATTACAAATAATGATTATAAAACACAGATAACAACCACTGTGATGGTATAACAAATGGTATGTAAATATAATCTTCCCATAAATCCATACAGTGATAAAGTGCTAGTGCATAGAGATCAGATACATCCCCTGGTACCCATGTAAACATATATATAATTTGTGGTGAGAATAAAAGTCCAAGGTAAGAATCCATGAATATTGTGCAAGTAAACAACACCTCTTGTGTCCCTCCACCTTCACATTTATGCTCTCACCTCCATAAAAGACCAATCCTGGTCACCGTGCACCTTCCCCTTTAAGGGGCACAAACAATCCCTTGATGAGCAGATATGGACTTCTCCAATGCAGAGGTTCCAAGGTGGTCCACAGTGGCAGCACTCATAAAGCGTTAAAGGAAATCTGACATATCGCTGAATCGTTTAAAATACATTTTATTTAAAAACAGCTAAAAAAACTCACATGTTCCTGTGCACAGTTGTCTGGTGCATTTAGATGACACATCACATTTGTATGGGTGTTCAGCCCCTTTTATGATCATTCATGTGGTCACAGCAGCAGCCAGCTGGTAGTACATAAAAACTTGAGTGTGCTAACGTCACTAGGTCTTGCCTCCAATCTATGATTCGTCACCTATCCACGTGACTTTATCAAGGAGAATCAATTAATCAAGGAGCATGAGTCCCCGATAAATGAAGATAAAGGGAGGACAAAGGTTTCTCAAGGCCCTTGGAGATCAACAGGCGCTCTACCGAGTCGGGTTGGAGGACCACAGGGGAAAGTCACATGTCTAAGTTGGTAGTATCTAAAGGTCATTGATGGGGGTATTGCATATTTTTCCTGAGCACTGAAAATGATGAAAATTTGCCTTCAGTGAAAACATGTTTAAGAGCTATAACCCTCTAGCAACCTATAGGTGAGGGTCAGGTATAGTCAGGAAGTGCCGAAGTTGGGGGCTACCCCATAAGGAAGTATGAGGAGAAAGGGTAGACTCAGACCTATATATGCCTCTAGCCTGTTACCAAACTTTAACCGTTTTAATTGGAGTCGTCAGGGCAGGGAGAGCCCTGGGGTCCCTGTAGACCAAGTTACTCAAGGCTGCATAGGACCCTATAATGGACACCTCCAGCATCACGGCCAGATTATGTCTGTGCTGGTCAACCACCGCAAGTGGTCATCAGCACCGCTGCCCAATAATAAAGTTGAAAGTTCGGCAATGCCAGTCCCCCCTACAAAAGCGGGAGCTGAAGTATCTTCATCGCTAGCCATGTGGTTCTGCCCCCCCGACAAAAGATACTATAAGGCTGTCCAGTCTGCCGAAAACTGATTTAGGAGTAGGGACCGGGGTGTTCCTGAAGAAATACAGGAACTTGGGCAGATAGACCATTTTAAGTAAGTTTACATGGCCCACCAGCGTCAATGACAAGGTTTTCCAGGACTGACATTTCCCAGCAAACTGGGTAATCGAGGGGGTTAAGTTATCCTCTAGGTATGCTAGCAGGGAGCTCCGGACTCTCACCCCCAGATACTTGAAGTCTTCTACCAATTGGAGTGGTGTATGGGTCTCTACCCCAGAGCCCGACTGTCAGGAACCATGAATCAGACCAAGACAGAAGTTCAGTAAAATAACAATTTTTAATAAATAGGTAAAATGATATAAACAGAGTACATGTGGTCAAAATATAGCCAGGATTTAAATAACCAGAGCAGATAGTCGGAGCAAGCCAGTGAAACAGGAGTCTAGAGGTCAGCGAGGTCAAACAAATGGCATGCAGGGTCAGGAGCCAGGAGGAGAGTCAGCTGAGCAGGGTCTTGAATCCAGGAATCAGAAGGGAACGTCAAACAAGCAAAGTCTTTCACAGCAAAACAGCGCAGAGATGTTAACCAAGGCGAAGGCATCTGCGATCTGATCCAGGCAGTTTATATAGCAGCAGAGCTGGCTTAATGAGGCAGGATATGATCATCAGGTGAGACAGAGTGGAAGCTGAGACTGGCAATTAAACCTCAACTGAGCAGCTTGCTCTGTGAAGAGAGAGCTGAGCCCAGCCCTGACACCGAAGGATGAAGGGAAAAAAGGAGGCATTTGTCCCAGTTGGTGCGTATCCCTGAGTATCGACCAAATCGATCAATAATCTCCAGGGCAGGTAGGTATAACAATGTGTCATCAGCGTATAGAGAACCTTTTTTTGTGAAGTACACCAGCCGGAATTACCTTCACCCTAGGGACCTGACGCAAAAGTATTGCCAAAGGCTCTATTGCGAGGGCAAAGAGCCCCAGGGAAAGGGGGCACACCTGCCTAGTGCCTCTGCTTAGACTAAACGGGGCAGACAACAGACCGTTCACCCTGACTCTAGCAGTCGGGCTTGCATATAGGAGCTTAATCCATTAAATGAATCTCGGTCCAAAGCCGAATGATTCCAAAACCGCCCAAAGGAAGACCCACTCTTCAGAGTCAAATGCCTATTCGGCATCAAACGCCGCCACCAATCCAGCCTCTTCCCCTATAGCCTGTCAATGTGAGTGGATAATCTACGGATATATATATCTGTGCCCCTACCCGGCATGAACCCGGACTGGTCAGGGTGCACCAGGGCCATGATGACCCCATTCAAACAGTTAGCCAGGATCTTTGCAAGAACCTTAGCATCCACATTTATAAGAGATATTGGGCAATAGGACTTGCAAAATTCCAGGTCCTTGCCAAGCTTGGGCACCACCACTATTACTGCCTCAGACATGTAAGGGGGTAGAGAACCTGTTTCCAATGATTTTGAAAATAGATATTGGAATCTTGGGGCTAGGTCATTCAGATACACCATATAGAATTCGGCTGGAAACCCATCCGGCTTGGTGTCCTCCCCGCCTGGATAGAGGACAATGCCTTCTGGACCTCCTTAAGCTTGATAAGAGAATCAAAAAGCAAGACAGTTTAATAGTTAAATGTATACTCACATGGTTAGCTGATACAAAAGCATATGAATAAAGGATGAACCTGCTCCAGAAACCACAATAACCAACCGCTAGTTGTGCATACATGGTAGCGTGTGCATAGCTCAGAGGAGGCTGTGGTTATTATTCTTTTTGGCGTTTGGTTTGGAGGTTTGGTCTATCGGTCCTGGTGACTATTGTCACTGAGAGAGAAAAAAATGTTAGAGTAGTCACCAGGTAATTGATCATTCAATAGGGATACTCGTTTCTTTAACAACTCTCTAAGATGGGGACTTTGTTCAGTTTGGAAAGATTTCTTTTGTGTCAGGACAGAAAGTAAATGTAAATCTCCCCAGTGGAACACATCAGCAAAAAAACTTTATAGGGGTCCTTAGATACACTTTAGGACTGTTGTGAAAACACATTCCCAAATTTAGGTAACCATAGGAATGAGCTTTGGGATGGGGTTCAGGTGAACCCAGCTCATACGTTATGGACACACCAAGCTAATGTGAAATTTCACTGCCATCAACTAACTACCAATAATGCACTCCCTGGCCTTTGAACTTTATGCAGATGGCTGAGAAAGGCCAGTTAAGGAAACATATGTATAAGCCAGCCTCCTCACTATATAAAGCTGGTTTTATAGGGAAAGGATTTGCTGCTGCGACATTGTAGAGGGACAGATTGTTGTGGGGCTTGAAGGCAATGGCCTCATAGAAAATAGATAGAAATAGTCCATTACTTAATGTACTGTAGGTTGAAGTGATGTGTAATTTGGGGAATATGGGATGGGGGGGGGGGTTGTTTAGGATTTTTACATCTTATGCTGCTGATGTTTCTCCTACAGTTTCCTTACTGCCATAACAAGATAAATGTGTATTTTTTTCACAGAGTGTATTTCCTATTTTTATTATGTTTATTATGTTTGTACTGCAATAACAAAAAACAAAAGTCATAAATTCATAAATTATAACTTTTGGGGTCCCTGTTTAAGCCCGACCCATATGTTTTCTAAGCTCGGGAATATAGGTAATCAATTTCCTACTAACTTTCACTTAGTGGTCATATTTAAAATATTTCAGGACAAAAGTCTACATAAACAAAGACCTTTTAAGGCTTTGAAAGTATGAAAGAATGCATCCGTGTTTTATTTCTTCAGAAACATAATACTTAGGCTTGTGACATTTAACATAATCCGTTTTTCTTTTTGTGTAACTATGTAGTACATCAATACCATCAGGCTTAATTGTGAGGAATTTCCAAACTGTGTTAGGCTTGCTAATGTTTCTCATGTTCACACACTATAACCATTCATGAGGGGCTGACATAGGCCAGACATTATTTCCTACAGTCTTTTGCCTCTCTTCTGTTTCTGCTAATCTGTATTTACACAAAAATGTCAGCCAGGTTTAATTCCCATTTGTCAACAATTTCCCAGGAAATTCTCACTTTGTAAATCAAATTATTCCTCTTTTGGTATTTACTTAAAATAGCCACCTTGCGTGTTCTATTATTGCTGGCATTCAAGCTTAAACCACTCACCTTTGGGGACCTTACAAAAGTGCCAAGTTGATGGAAACATTCCACACCAGTGTTTGTTCCAAACTGTTTAAAAGGATGTAATGATTTTCACACCAACATTTCTTAGATCTTTTAATACTGCTATGTTTTTTTGCTTACATTCAAATATATATTGCAGTGTCTGCTCTAAATTCAGTTCTCCCATATTACTTGTTCAAACTTCTGGTGAACAGATGTCCATTGAATTTACTCATAACCTGTACATCATTTTCATGTACTTTTTGAATAAACTTCAAAACACAGAAAGATTCACAGTGCTGAAATGGGGCCTGCTGGTGAAAATTCCCTCTCTTGAAATGTAATTGTTCTCCTTTCAAACTCCTGCATAACTCATATTTTACGTCTGTTGGGATGAAATAGTCTACATTTTGATGGTTAAAATGGTGACGGTGCAACATTTAGCCCATTCTGATGAAGTTCTCTATTGTAAATGTAAGAGACCATTTTTGGGAAGTTGACACATAGCATAAACAGAACTTACTTTGCATGTGTACAAGGAACTTTTGTATTATTCATTGTTTCGAGCTGTTCTGAATGCATGCATGAATGCTTTGCTGGTTGATTGCCTGGATGCAATTTATTGTGCATCTTGTACAGACAACTTGAGAAGTCCTACAATTCCTTTTACTTTTACTTTTAAGATGCTTAAAGTGGATGTAAACCCTCCATATACCCAGTGAAGTGAACAGCCTGATACACAGAGATGACACAAACCTCCCTATAAACGTCTTACATGTATATCTTCTGTCTTCACTTTGATATACTATTTAGGAAGTGCACATTCTGTTAGATTGTCCACTTACTCCTTCCTATGTAGGAGGAGATGATTCCTGGACACCGTGAGAGACTATGAGAAAGCTGATTTGAGGAAAGGCACACACCCCCTTCTCACACATGCAAGGCTTTGCCTGTGTATTGTTTAGCAGCCTGCTAATCTATTTTTAGAAACCAAGAACAAGTGAGAATTTATCAGGCTGATAACAGATCTACTGAAGAAGAGACAGCTACGGGACACAGCTGTAATGATATCATGTGCTGGACACATGAAACGCTGGCAACCATTTTGTCCAAACATCAGCCATGACAGTTTTAGCCTACGAGACACACACTTCCAGTATCTCACTCCTTTTCCTCCCTCCCTTCAGGAATAGAATTACTGGCTCATTTTAAAAGTCAACAATGTGTCTGGTTTTCCTTGCCAGGCCTTATCATAAAACAATAAATCAGATCCATTAAGAAGATAGAGCAGGATGCTCTGAAATAATGAGTGTCGTAAAAAAAGGCTTTCAGGCAGAAGCGGCCTTTCAGTGAGCCCTATAACTGATGCAAACGTAAGAAATATACACAGGATTCATAAATCCGGACAGGAACGTGACAAAAAGTACATCGTTGAATGCAGAATTTTACACTGAACCAATTAAGTCCAAACACCCATAGGCCAGATCATATGTGGAACCACTGGTAACTTTTTTCCTCATAGAGTAATTAAATATTGGCAACCTGTCATGTTTGTACTTATTTTAAGTTTCAATATTTTTATTGAGGTTTATCACAAAACACAGGGTACCTTAAGTAAACAAGTTGTCACAAACATACCCGCCATAGTCATGTAACAAGTAGATAATTCCAACATTAATGTAAAAAGAGAGAGGGGTGAAATACAAACAAATACATCTATGGACTAGGCGTGGTAGGGGTCAACATGATATATTATATAGTCATTCAAATTGGTAGGGAGAGCGTCAATATGTGAGGTTCAAAAGAGTCAAGTATAATAGTCTTAACTGCACAAAGTGTAGGTACGTGTCAGGAAGATACAGCAGTTCCAGTGGTTTCCACGGTGGTGCGCGCGCCTGTGCGCGTTCGTGCGCGTTCGCGCGCGCCCACCCCCGTGCGCACGCGCCGGAAACAGGCGCCAATCGGCCCTATTTAAACCTGCAGGACTTAGTGCCCGGTGCTGTCCGTTCTACAGCGTTTCCTGCACCTGTGCCCCCAGCAAGCTATTTCTGAGTGACTTCCTGTTCCTGTGACCCCGGCTATCCCTTTGGACTTGTTGCTATCTGCCTGCATCTGACCCTGGCTTGCCTACGACCATCCGCTTGTCTAATCCCTTTGTACCTTTTCTGCCAGCACGTTGCCGACCCTGCCTGTTCCCGACCATCCGTTTGCCTGATCCCGCTGTACCGCACCGCCCGCTAGTTGCCGACCCTGATTGAACCACTACTCTCCTGTTTGCACGAGCTCCAGTGGACTTCCGTCTACCAGCTAAGGACTGTCCAGCCCTCGTGCCCCCCTGTGCTCCTGAGCTCCCTGTTCCCACTATCAGGGGTTCTCGAACCAGGGCCGCAAGAGAGGTTGCCCCCGCATAAGCCAGACTCTACCACCAAGTACGTGACAGTACGGTTCGACCTTAGATAGAAATCCTATAACTAGATTAGAGCCCTCAGGTTCAGAGCCCTTGAGGGAGACAGCCCTGGTCAAGATCATGGGGAGACCCAAGGGAAGGACCCTCAGTCCCTCAGCACCCCCGATGGGAACAAGCTGTGCCGAGTAGCTCCCCCACAGTACCACCCCGGAGAGATGCGAGTTTGGACTTATTTTAATGCAACTTTTATACTGAAATAGAATTTCTTAGTTTTGGGACTGCACCTTGGTCATATTCTGAGATATGATATTGATACAGAAAATTGTATATTAGGGAGGTTTGTTATTCCTTGGTCCGGCCCGGACAGCCCACAGGCCCTCCTTACCCATGTGAGTGGCCAGGGCATGAGGCCCCACCCCTTTGCTTCCAGAGAAAAAGGGAATAGACAGGACAGTCCTCAGTTCTCACTTTACCATCTGTTGGATGGCAATCTGATTTAATATCATAGTTATGGAGTGTTACGGATATGACAGGCCAAAGTTGTCTAGCTACTGTGTGGGCACGAAAAACATCTGGAAAAGTTGACACAGTGGGGTGGTGGTAAATAGCCATATCCTTCCAGGAAATATCCATACACCCCCTGCGATGAGGTGTAGTGGTAGAGAAAGCCAGAGGAGACCTCCTGGGGAGGTGCAAATTAACAGTTTCTGATTACGTGACATCAAAGGGACCAGCTGACCCCAAATGATCATGGGTCAGCTCTGAGTGATAAATGGACATATACTGCCTCTAGTGGACAATCCAGGCATGCATCCTAGGGACAGACCCAAGGAAAGGAAGTCTGTCATCATTGGACAGAGTGCATAAGTAGGCCGGCGTTGGGCGGGTGTGTGTGGATGATGTATGAATGGGTTTAAAAGGCCGAGGAACCCCATATCTCTCTCTCTAATCCTTTACCATCAGACCAGCCAGAACAACATTTCGAGGACAGCCTAAGTATCACCTTATGTTATTTATGTTATAGGCTCTATGATATTTTCTTAGCGTTTTTATGTTAGCATTTCTGTTTTCCTATTAATAAATGTAATCTTTGCTTTATTGAAGTAGAGTGATTGATTATTTTATATATATAGACATAAGCTAATCTTACTATCATACTATTATCATTACTGTGGTTAGAGTTTTAGTAGCTTAACGAATGAGAGGAATGGACAATTAATATATAATTACAAATAAACTTGGGGAAACCATAACCACACCATTTTTATTTCACCATCAAAGAACGAACATCTGAAAACCTGACTCATCACTCATCACCAAACTGTCTGTTCAATCACCGACATTAACTGCAAGCATCTTTCTCCCCTTCAATTCTGCCTTATCTTTTTGCTGCTGTATATTATGTATTTAATTGCTTTGTAACACCATTTTTCTGTAAATATTTTATTTGCACTAATTTTGACCTTTTCATTATTAAACCTTATTCTGAAAAGTGTTAATCTTGTCCCTAAAGCTCTTAATGCAAGTTATAATGAACCTGTTCCCTGAAGAAGTGCTACTGTTTAGAAAAAATCATCGGAATATTCCTGTCTGTGGTGACAGCGTGTGTTACAGGCGATTATTCTAAAATCATAAGTGGTATTGCTAAAATCTCGAGTTCCTCTAGCTCGGTCCACAGAGGTGGTGGCAGTGCAAGGGTTAATTGGTTGAATTAGCCTGATAACAATCCCTCGCAGGCTGTTGGCACATAGATTGTGGTCCTGCAAGCTGGAAAATATTTGTGCTGGATGCAGCTGAGAGTGGCATTGTTACGTTTGTGACAAGCGCGGTGTGAGATTGGGTGGTCTTCTGTCACCAGTTAGTGAGGAGGGCAAGGATCTGATACCCACGTTCGTCACATATTGTTGGCAGCGTGTTGGGATAGTTTAGCCTTAGACCATTCAGTGCATTGTTGGGAATTAGATCTGCACTGAAGGATTGTAACCTTTGTGGAAACAGTCCTTAGAGACAAGCTGGTGCATTTTTTTTTTAAAGAGACATACAGCAACAGCTCCTTCCTACAGCTCCTTCCTATCTCTGCTTTCTGTTCTATCTTTTCTGCTTGCAAAATGTCTGGGTTATCAGGGTAGAAGAAGATGAGCAAAGATGACCTGACTGCTGAGTGTACAACAAGAGGCCTTAACGTCAGTAACAAAACTCATGCAGACATGATACAGGCCCTACAGGAGTACGAAATACGAGCAGATCAGAACTTGGGGGAACTTGAAGCTGAAGGGGTTCCCGATACCCAAGAGCCCCATGGTTCAGACTCAACGGCCTCACAGGATGGGCACACAGAGACTGATATGGGAATACCACTGATTATCCCCTCTGGGCCACAGCAGGAGCAGGCCAGCCCCAGATTACCTGCAACCAGTATAGACTCTCCTCAAATGCAGGAAACACTACAGCGCATCAGAGAAACAGATCCTGTGATGTACCTGCAGTTTCTGGAATGCCAGGCTGAGAAAGAGGCTGCAGAACTCCGGGCAGAGAACCGGAGATGTCGAGACTCTGGCGACAGGCTTCCAGAAGTCCTTAAAATGCTGAATGCCCACCCTGCGGTTGCTGTTTCCCCCATGCCCAGGAACCATGAAGTGCCAGAGCAGCTGGCAGATGCCCGCTGTCTCACCATCATTGACCTGGGCTGGGGGCGTGGTCCAACCCCTCTAACACAGAAGGCTCAGGATGAGTTACCCTTCATCACCCCATGTGGCTTGCCTGCCTTTGCCGCAATGCTACCTGGGGTTGAGAACACACCAGTAACCTCTCCGGAGGTCCAGACTGACCTACGGGGAGGGGTGGAATCTTGCGAGGTGACCTGCTTGAGGGGCCTGGAAGGGATTGGCCCTGTCTGGGGGGAGTACATGGTGCTCCTGTCAGCAGTCCTGAACAACCTGACAGGGCCCACTCTGACAGTTCCCACTAGTAATTGTCGGATGGGCATGTCAGTGGTTCGGTACTGGGAACAGCAGGGAGAAGTCACCCAGAGGTTGGAGACTGGAAATGTTGAGGCTAGCATGGCCTGGCCTACTCCTCAGACCAACATACTGGTTGTGTCATTCATGGGTACAGCTGGCTACAATAGAATGCGGGAGTGCCACTATAAGGGCCCAGCTGAACCTGTGACTGACCGACCAACCGGAGCACCAACGGACATGGTATCTTTAATGCCAGTGTGTAAGGAGGACCGTGCCATCCTGACAAAGGTACTGGCCGGTGCACCTGGGACACGGGCCCTGGAAATCAACGGTCCGGTCTGGTGCCAATGCCTTAGGGTCAGGTGCAGCCCTGGGCCAGACGGATGAGACAGAAGAGGAATATCTCATCCTCTACCTAGGCAGGAAGGCACCTCCTCAGTTAACATATGCCACTTCTGAACAGAAGTGTCTTGTGGTCAGGGGGGCACCCCGGAAGTTGCCATGTGATGCAGGTGGTTACAGCCGCCGGGTACTCGCCCATCACAACCTACCTTGTTGGCCCAACAGTGTTGCTAGGGAGAACAACCCACTCCTTAAAGGGAGCCTGGTTCTCCAGCAAGGCAAATGGGCCAGTGTCTTGTGGTCAGGTGGGCACCCCAGAAGCTGCCACATGATCCAGGTGGTTGCAGCCGCCGGGTACTCGCCCATCACAACCTACCTTGTTGGCCCAACAGTGTTGCTAGGGAGAACAACCCATTCCTTAAAGGGAGCCTGGTTCTCCAGCAAGGCAAATGGGCCAGTCCGCACAAAGGCCACCTTAGCCAGGCACACTTGCGGTGCAACATACCAAGTCAGCCGCAGGCGGTTGCGTCAGGAGGGAAGTTGCAGTTCCCTCCCATGCAACCACCTGAGGGGAGGAGGTGTAATGATATCACGTGCTGGACACATGAAACGCTGGCAACCATTTTGTTCAAACGTCAGCCATGACAGTTTTAGCTAAGAGACACACACTGCCAGTATCTCACTCCTTTTCCCCACTCCCTTCAGGAATGGAATTCCTGGCTCATTTTAAATGTCACCAAGGTGTCTGGTTTTGCTTGCCAGGCCTTATCATAAAACAATAAACCAGATCCATTAGGTAGATAGAGCAGGATGCTCTGAAATTATGAGTGTTGTAAAAAGAGGCATTCAGGCAGAAGCAACCTTTCAGCGACCCCTATACCTCATGCAAACATAAGAAATATGCACAGGGTTCATAAATCCACGGGACACGTGGCACCTTAACAAAAAGTATTGAATGTGGAATTTTACACTGAACCAATTAAGTCCAAACACCCATAGGTTCGATCACATAGGGAACAACTGGTAACTTTTCTTCCTCCTAGAGTAATTAAATATTGGCAACCTGTCATGTTTGGACTTATTTTAATGCAGCTTTTATACTGAGCTCGGAGGATAGATGAAAGGAGCTACCGCCAGGCTTCCCAGCTTCTCACCCGATTCAATGTGCCATAAAAGACACACAACCCTCGAAATATCCTGCAAACTGCATATAGACACCAGCAGCCCTGAAGAAGGAGGGGGGGTCCTTGATCCCCCGAAACGCATTGACCACATTGTATCTACTGCAATTAAATTAAACAACCATCAACTTTTTACCTGACTCCAGGCGCTCCTTTCATCTATCCTCCGATGAAAGTGTGGAAACGACTTTGCAAGCCGTATTCAGAGGTATCAGTCCAAGCCCCGCAAGAGGGTCCACCACCTTTTCACCACCCAGTCTAGCTAGATATACTGGGAGTGTACATGCTACCACTATTATTCACCTACAGACTCCGAATTAAGACAGCCAGTCCAGCGCGGTCTCCCACCTGCGAAATTTATACTGAGCTAGAACTCCTTCGTTTTGGGACTGCACCTTGGTCATATTCCGAGATATGATATTGATACAGAAAATTGTTTATCAGGGAGGGTTGTTATTCCTTGGTCTGCCCCGGACAGCCCACAGGCCCTCCTTACCCATGTGAGTGGTCAGGGGTATGTGGCCCCACCCCTTTGCTTCCAGAGAAAAAGGGAATAGACAGGATAATCCTCAGTTCTCACTTTACCATCAAAGAATGAACATCTGAGAACCTTTTGGACTCATTGACAAATCTCTGTTCAATCACGGATATTAACTGCATGTATCTTTCTCCCCTTCCATTCTGCCTTATCTCTTTGCTGCTGTATATTATGTCTTTAATTGCTTTGTAACCATTTTTCTGTAAGTATTTTATTTGCACCAATTGTGACCTTTTCATTATTAAACCTTATTCTGAAAAGTTTTAATCTTGTCCCTAAAGCTCTTAATGCAAGCTATAATGAACCTGTCCCCTGAAGAAGTGCTACTGTTTAGAAAAAATCATCGGAATATTCCTGTCTGTGGTGACAGCGTGTGTTACAGGCGATTATTCTAAAATCATAATTGGTATTGCTAAAATCTCATGTTCCTATGGCTCGGTCCACAGAGGTGGTGGCAGAGCAAGGGTTAATTGCTTGAATTAGCCCGGTAACAATCACTCGCAGGTTGTTGGCACATAGATTGTGGTTGGAAAGCTGGAAAATCTTTGTGCTGGATGCAGCTGAGAGTGACATTGTTACGTTAGTGACAAGCGCGGTGGGAGATTGGGTGGTCCTCTGTCACCAGTTAGTGAGGAGGGCAAGGATCTGATACCCGCTTTGGTGACAACAGCTATTTGAAGAGAGATAACAAAACACTACAGACAGATGTGTCCAACTCAAATTTCATGAATCGGGTTTACATCCACTTTAAGCATCAGTACTAATTATCCTCTCCATGGACAAGTGCTGCTCTCTGGGTCCATCTCTGTCACTGATGGCCATTTCTCTTCTGGGTTAAATGAAACCCAGCATCATTCAACCCACTTCCTACAAGTTCAGACCATCATGGATACATCACCCAGCCTGGGCTCATAGGAGAATGCTGCATTGAACAATGCTCACACACTGGAGGAGAAGAGGTAGAATCCTACTCGCCACGGACTGGACAGAAGACATCTGAGAGTGGCATTGTTACGTTATTGACAAGCGCGGTGTGAGATTGGGTGGTTCTCTGTCACCAGTCAGTGAGGAGGGCAAGGATCTGATACCTGCGTTGGTCACAACAGCTATTTGAAGAGAGATAACAAAACACTACAGACAGATGTGTCCAGCTCAAATTTCATGAATCGGGTTTACATCCACTTTAAGCATCAGTACTAATTATTCTCTCCATGGACAAGTGCTGCTCTTTGAGTCCATCTCTGTCACTGATGGACATTTCTTGTCTGGGTTGAATGAAACCCAGCATCATTCAACCCACTTCCTATAGGTTCAGACAATCACGGATACATCACCCAACCTGGGCTCATAGGAGAATGCTGCATAGAACAATGCTCACATACTGGAGGAGAAGAGGTAGAACCCTACTCGCCACGGACTGGACAGAAGACATCTGAAATTACTATGTGTACTGGAATTTTTTTAATGCACTGGAAAAGGAGGATTTGCAGGGAGAGGTGGAGGCTGACTTTGGAGGGGGCCTTAGTTCTGGAGTTGGGCTTTAAGCTGTGTAGATTTGTCATGTTACTGTACCTTTTCAGCCCAATGTTCATCAATTTCCCCCAAACATTTCTGAAATGCATACCTTTTTTACAGGTTTCTTCTTGCCGGTCATGTGATGAGTCCTATTTTGTTGTTCACTGCAACATTGTGCAATGAGCTAAAGCCAACGAGATGATGCACACAAATAGAGTGTGTCTTTGATGCTTCAGAACATCATAGTACAAATTAAGCAGTAAAAATACACACAGTTTTTGACAAATACTTTAATGGAAAAAAACAAAATGTCTCACAATGTACAACCAAGACCCAAGGTGGACATAGTCATGTTCATATTTGGTCAGTGACATCACCTGGGTGACCCTGGCCCTTTGTATATATGAGCTGTCATTTAGAGTGAAGCAATAGGTGTTGACGGGCAGCATATTATTTTTTCTTTCGGTGGGCTTTGAGCATTGAGTGATGTGGATTTACATTGCTGGAAGACATGATTGATGGTGGATTTACACCGTTGGACTGTGTTTGTGGGAGTTCCTGCTTATACAGAGGTTCGCATTTACATTCGCAGATTCCAATAATTCCCCTGCCTCAGACCCCCACAACAACCAGACAAGGGTTCTAGGGAAGAGGCATGTGAATAAAGTACTTTGCCAGGGTGGGTACCCCCCCCCATGTTCAGGGCATGTGGCCTGATATGAATCCTTTCCTGGTCTGCAAAGTGGCATGCTTCGATAAGAGTCTCTTATGAAATTTTGGGAGGGACCCTATGTTTTTTTTTGTTTTTTATTGCATGAAGTTCCCCTTTAAAATCCTTACCAAACCCAAAAGTCTGGTATATAATTTGGGACTTCACACCATTTTTTTGCTGAGGTTTTCTTTAAAAGTATACCAGACCAAAAGGACCTGGTATGAAGTATGGGAGAACCCCCACAACTTTTTTTGTGTGGTACCCTATTACCATATATACAGACACTCGTCTAGGATAAGGGTCTGCTATAATTGATAGGAATTCCATTTATTCACAAACAGAATATAGTGATCTGGAGCTGTCATTTTGCCAGCAATTTAAATACACTTTTTCTTTGTAAATGTTAGTGTTGCTGTAGTAGGTTGAATAAATTGCACAAATGTGCTACTTCACAGGCAGGGTCAGGGCATCCCTAGGCATGTTATTTCACCCTTTCGCTGCCAAAGCCACTTTTGCATTTTTTGCACACATGCATAAATAATCATTTTAGCCTGAAGATTACATAAATCCCCTAAAACACTGTATATTTTCTGAAAGCAGACACCGTAGAAAATAAAATAGTGGTAGTTCCAATTTTGTATGTCACACAATATTACCGCAAGGATAGGTCTAGGACACAAAATATTTCAGTAAAAATAACCCAAATGTAATTTTAGGGCACACAAACTCAATAAATTAAAAAAAAAAAAAAAGCAAATTCAACAATGTTCACAGCAGCGCAATCCCAGATAAATATATATGGACAGCACAATAAAGTGCAAGTGCATCTAAAATAAAGTCTAATTTAACAGTCCAAAAAGTCCATTTTGTCACACAGTGTTGAATATAATCCGACACCAATAACTGTTCCTCCACCGATGTGCAAAAGTGCAAATAACACCCAAATTTACTGAGGCTCACCAGATGTCCAGTAAAAATCAGCTTATTCAAAGAGAATCACTCAGAATGGGACCCACAAGCATCAGCCTCCACTCCAGGTGTCTAGTGATTTCAGCTTAAGGATATCTCCATATAGGACAAACAAGCATAAGCTTCCTCTCCCCGATTTCCAGGCAGGGTTACTCAAAGAAATATAAGTAAAAAGAGCCTCTCACAGCGTAAAACAATTTAAAACCACTCTTTTATTTTAAAACTAATTGCGCTTACATTCATTAAAATTCAAGATTGCTTCTGTACAATCGTATGCTGCCTGTTACCATTCGCATTCAATCAGCATCCATCTGACATTTTGACACGTCTGGCAAACGTTCAGATAGGCTTGGAGTCGTTGAATAGCCACGCCCCTAATCTATAATCTATAAACTCAATAAATTACCAAATTTTTAGTAAAATATAAAAGATGAGGTTGCAGCAAATAAATACATACCCAACATGTCAATCCTTAAATTTGCGTGCGCCCGTGAAATGGCGCCAAACTTCAGTATCCTATATTTTCCATAAGTGACACTTTAAAAGCCCCCATGGGTCATCAGTTTAGTGTTACGGAGGAGGTTTGGCGCTAGAACTATTGTTCCCAATCTGGCGTGTGTGGCAATATGCAGCATGTGTATCACAATCAGCGTTTTCACGCATAGGCACCCACGATGAGTTTGTTTACATTCATGCACGTGGAGGTGGGGGGGCCTCGAAAATTTTGGGGGGATTTTATGTGTTTGGGTGTAACTTAATTTCTTACAATTTAACTTATCTAAACTCAATTTAACTTAACTTTTTTTATTTCATCACAAAAAGTCCCCTATGCAATGATTTTTTTGGTGATCTTTAATGAGTCATCCAAGGTCTAAGGCCTCATTCACACCATACATGCAGAACAACTGATGGAAACTGATGCGCAGATTTCACTTGCAGAGACACGAGTTTACATCAGATTTCATGCACATCTCAGTGAGTATACACGTTGCAGATTCCTGTGCAGAAAAAAATCCACACATGCTACTAGTGTTGTGGTGTGAACAGGGCACATAGAAAACAATTGTTTTTTTTTATACCCTTGCAGAACGCATGCAGAAAAACTGACATCTCTGCACATGGCGTGAATGAGGACTAAAAGACCCTGAATGTCTCCCAGGTTCCACTGAATGTGATGCAATGCATTGCATTTCATTCATTACGGGGTATGCTGGCCAGGGACCCCGAGAGGCAGACCCAGAAATAACATCAAACACAAAACAACAAGGAGGGTCTGTTCTGCTCCCTCCCCCCTACCCGTCAGCACCTGCTATGTCAGTCCCAGGCCTGTAGATGAGCAAGCAGAGCCCGAGATACATGGCAGGGGCATTACCAGTGGTGTGCGGAGGAAATCTGGGAAGCGCAGCCATCCAAATGCTTCCATCTGAGAGGCAGGAGTCTGCTTGTCAGATTTACACAAAAAGTGCGTAAAACCCCCGCTGTCAGATCCATACCCCGTATGGATCTGGCAGCAAAAGAGTTAATGGAATTCTGCTTTTTTAATGTTTCATTTTAAAGGGTTTGGAAGTCTCTTTGTTTTTCACCTTAATGCATTAAGGTGAAAAACCTTTTCTCAGTGGTGACACCCCCGGCCCCCCTTCTTTTTACCTGAGCCTGTTCGTTCCATCGGCGGCTACATGCAATCTGCTCCAGCCGGTGTCACGGGTCCTCATTGGCTGGATTGATAGCAGGGGAGCCATTGGCTCCCACTGCTGTCAATCAAGTCCAGTGACGTGGGGGCAGGAGGACGGGGCAGAGTCCTGCTGTTTGTGTGAATACACGCAAACAGCAGAACACGGTAGCGCCCGCACGTGTGACCCCAGGGAAGCTTTCCCTGGCGGGTCACTTGATGTGGGTGAGGGCCTAAGAGCGCCGCTGGAGGACCCCAGAAGACAAGGTTCGGGGGCACTCTGTGCAAAACCACTGAATAGAGGAAGGTAAGTATGACATGTTTGTTATTTTAAAGAAAAAATAAATTAAGGTTTACAATGACTTTAAGCATTACTAAAATCGCTTCTCCCTTCAAAATGAATATATATATTTTTTTGCTTTGGTACATGTTCCCAACAGTGCCCAGCACCCCATGCCATTTGTTTGATAATCCCTTGCCTATTAGTCTAGAAAGTGTCTACAACTGTTTTTTAACATTTGGTTCCCATCCAAAGTTGAGTTTGGATTTGGTACCCAAATTTTGGGCACCCTGCTTGATCCGTAATCCAGGTATGCTCAGCCCATCATTAGCCCTCATAAATTAGTAGGATTATAGCTTACAAGGGTGCTATAAAGATCTGGATTCAGATTTGAATTCTCAAGATTTCTGTGTGCCTACCTTGCCCTCTACACTATGGAGTTCAACAACTCTCTCCTTTGGTTATTCCCTTCTGTCCCGTGTCTGTCTCAGTCTGGGTCTCCCCCCTTCCTGCTATGTTTGAGGGATCCCTGTAGAAGCTACTGAAGAGTGCCTCTTGTTGGTCCGGTGTATTTACATCATGCCCAGTAAGTTTCGGTTTCGGCAGTCTCCCAGCTATTGTTTTTTAGCCTGTCTGAACCTGCTTGTCTCATATTCTATGTTTGTTCCAGATTCTGTGTTTGACTTTCATTACAGTCACAGAAAAAGTGCAACGTTTCAGAACCACCCAAAGTCCCTTCATAAAGACATTTATATGGCTAATGTATAAAAAGTATGCTAACAGTAAAATTTCCCGCTGCCTATGAAAATCCTTGTTTTTTAAAAAAAAGTTGGAAAAATTTGTGCTACAGTAATATAAATAGCTGCCAGCACATATAGTGTAAAATGTGAATGAATAGTGTAGAAGAGTGCTGCACTTAATAAAATTAATGACATAAATATAAAAGATAATAATGTGACAACATCAAAACACATCAATGGTATAAATATTGATTGTTTTCTGCAGACCTTGAGCACAGTGTTTTGTCAGATTTCTTTTACTATTATTGTGTATCACAATGCACATTGAGTTATGTTTATACCATTGATGTGTTTTGATTTTGTCACATTATTACTTTTTATTGTTTTGTCAATTATTAATTATTATTAAGCACAGCACTCATTCATATTAAAATCCTTGTTTTATTGAGTGACAGCGGCAAACTTATTATTTAATTAAGCATTTTCATACATTATTTCCATTTTTATTTGCTTAGCTGCAGTCACTCTCTGGGCTGTCCTCAGCACTTGTCTCCATACAAAGCACTTTGTACCCTGTGTCCCTAACCCTGGCATAAGTGGCTTTCCTTTTGCTGTGGCATCCATTCAGATTGCCTGCCTAATATTTATCTGCTCTGCCAGTTTGTGTATCTTCTATATTTGCCATCACAAGTTCATGGCTTGTCTGCCTGCTTTCTAGTAATCTTTAGTGTCTCAGTCTAACTGTCTGCTTCTTATGGGTGTCCCATTCAATCCCATCTCCCTTGTGTGTTCCTTCTGTTGTGTTACACGAGCTATAGAAAGAGGTCTTCTGAGCTGCAACTATAGAGGTAGTGTGGTACCATAAAACACCCCCCTCACAAAGGGGACTGGTATAGCTAAAAGAGTTTGCAAAATTCCAGACTCGTCTCCTCAACTCATGGCCAGCTGCCAGTTCTCTCTTTGCCCTCTTTTGTCTTTCTGTCATTTTTTATTTGACCCTTTGGTGTTAACCATAGACATTTCTGACATTCACTCAGCTACAGCTATCAGCTTTGACCACACTTCTGTCTATTCTCATTATATATAGTATGTGATCTTTTAAATGCCAGCCTTTGCCAGTAGAAATCAAAACCTCCTCTGGACACAGCCAAAGGTCTCCTGTTTATTATGCAGGTGCCTTGACATTGCAGTGGGGCCTTTCATTTATATTTTGTAAATGTAGACAATTGAGATATCTGTTTAATTTTTTAAAAAAAATAGAAACATGTTCAATTATATACCCTTTGCTGGCTAGCAGGCTTAAAGCGGAGTTCCACCCTATTAAAAGTCAGCAGCTATAAAAAGTGTAGCTGCTGACTTTTAAGAACCGAACACTCACCTGTCCCAGGCTCCAGCGATGCAGCCGCCTGCAGCCTCCCTATACTCCCCCTCCTCCGTGCAGCGCCCGGCTTTGGCTTTAAAGCCGGGCACGCACTGCGCATGCATGAGTCGCACTGCCCACTGTGAATGGCCGACATATCTTCTGGGACCTGTGATGTGTCCCAGTAGATCGCCAGGGAGGAAGGGAGGACAGGTGAACTTCCTTCCGGCTCTGTAGTGCCAGGAGAGGAAGTGAGACCTGGGACCCCGCTCCCTCCCCAAAAAAAATGACATACCAATTGTGGCATGTCAGGGGGTCACCTTCCCTTAAAGTGGAAGTTCCACTTTTGGGTAGAACTCCGCTTTAAAATTGTTGTAAACCTCAGACATGCAATATGAACAAAGCATATTCCTCTATGGTATGTACGTGGTTCAATTTAAAGCAGTGGTTCTCAACTCCTGTCCTCAGGACCCACTAACAGGCCAGGGTTTAAGTATTACCTTGGGGAGATGCAGACTAGAATACTGCAATCACTGAGCAACAAATGATATCACCTGTGATGTATTTTAGTTATCCTGCAAACCTGACCTGTTAGTGGGTCCCGAGGACAGGAGTTGAGAACCACTGATTTAAAGTAGTAACTATTAAGTACTAAGTATCATTTATGTCTGCTGCTATGTTCCTCTGCTATCAGCGTGACTCACTTCAGACAGGTTTTCCTGACACCAAGAGAAAAATGGTGACAGGGGAGGAAGCTCCAGCAGATTGACAGGCTGAGCTCTGTTCCTATGTGCTGTGTGGAGGAGGGTGTCTCTTCTCTCCAATCAGCTCTCAGGGCTCTCCTCACTGAGCTCTGCAGTGTGTAAGCTCCCTGCCCCCTTTTTTTCTGAACTCTCAGACAAGCTTAACCACTTCCATCCCGGGCCTATTCTGGCACCCCTCTCCTACATGTAAAAATCATCATTTTTTAGCTAAAAAAATTACACAAAACCCCCAAAACATTATATATGTTTTTTAGCAGAGACTCTAGGGAATAAAATGGCGATTGCCGCAACTTTTTACATCACACGGTGTTTGCGCAGGAATTTTCCAAACACATTTTTTTGGGAAAAAAAACAGTTTCATGAATTTAAAAAAATCAAAATAGATACCTAACATGTCACACTTTAAAATTGTGCACGCACGTGGAATGGCGCCAAACTTTGGTATTTAACAATCTCCATAGGCGACGCTTTAACATTTTTTAAGAGGAAGTCTTGCGCTAAAATTGCTGGACAGGTCTTGCAGCTTACGCATGCATTTGCTAATGTGTGCTAACTAAACCCCTGTTTTAACATAGATTGTTGGACAGGTTAATTTGGTTGGTAAGCAGACTGTTTGGTGAGTTGAGCTGGAAATTTCCTCTGGTTTTGTCTTTCATGCGTTTGCCCTTCCATGTGCTCCTTGCTGTGAAGGCCAGTTATAGGTGAGGGCAGGGGCCATCTCTTTGTTACTGGTGTAAATTTGGTCAGGGGACACACTGGGCACCTTTACTGCCATTGTGTTATGTGCTGGGTGTCCAATGTGCCCTTGTCCCTGTAAGGAGAACTGGGCTACCTCCAGGCCACCTGTCCCCTATTTATCCATGTGCTTCCACTGTGGAGACACTTATAAATTCAGTAGTGTTAGGAATGCAAGCGATACACAGGGTGCTGTGAAGAGGCCTTGCAGCTTACGCATGCAATAGCAAATGTGTACTTACTAAACCCCTGTTTTTAACGCATACTGTTGGACAGATTGATTTGGTTGTAAGCAGACAAGTTGGTGAGTTGAGCTGGGAATTTCCTCTGGTTTTGTCTTTCAAGAATAGAATCCCCGCCAGGTTATTTTCTTTTTCATAACACTGGGCAAATTTCCATTCACTTCCTGTTCCAAAGGCACAACGAGAAGTTAGAGAAAATTACTTAAAGCGAGGGGAATTCCACTCTTAACATTTATCACTGAAACAAATGTCCCCAATGAACAAATTACATATTTGCATTGATGTCGCATCGCATTAGTTCCTCAAACGTAATCTTTCCAAAACTGAGCGCATAATATTTTCTCTAACCATGCCCCTCACCCCAACCCCTCCAAGATTAACTGCACCGTTATTAATCAAAACAATCACACTTCAGTTCCTTGCTGTCTCTAGACTATTGCAACTCCCTCTTTGTTGGCCTACACACGCTATCACCCTTCACTCTATCATGAATTCTGCCCCCAGATTCATCCACCTAATCAATCGCTCAGGGTACATTCACACCAAGTGTGGTGGGACTGTTTTGGGTGGTTATTTCAGTACAATCCCACCGCACCCCAACCGCCAGTGGTGTGGCCGGTTCACACCACTGCTTTGATGGTGGCGATGTGATGCGCCAGGTTGGGTTCTTTCTCTCTTTCTGGTTCAGATTGCAGAACCTTTAATAACTCTTATCAGTTACACAACATTATTGACATGGACTCTTGTATGATTTATGATAAATTTAATTTCTTAACACTATTTACTGAATATTCTTAAGGAACGCAAAATAATATTAGACAGAGGCTTCAATATATTTTTTATTGTTCATTGTATGGTACAAACCTCTCTTGAATTTTTTTTGAAATACTAATTATATAATAAGTTTGGTAGCATTTTCAGTTACATTATGGAGTCATATTCCTATCTTGGGTCCAGACATGTTCTCTTTGTTCTGCTTTTGAAATTGTCTATGCAATTTGTTAAAAATCCAATAAACAAATTTGACAAGAAAGATTTCCCCCTCACCTTTTGTTCTAGGGATAAGTAAACTTTTGGATTTCCCCTCACTTTCTTTAGGCTACTTTCACATTGAGCTGCAGCCGCGGTCGCGGTAAAACCCCGCTAGTTTTAGCGGAGTTTTACCAACGATAGGGCTCCGCTATACGGGCGGGAGCACCGCGCTTTTAACCCCCCACAAGGGGTTAAAAAGGGGTTAAAAGTGTCGGCGCTCAGTGCTACCGAGGCAGTGGGCAGCCGCTTTGGAAGTGCTTGCCATTCATTTCAATGGCAGGGGCGGTAGAGGAGCGGTATATTACCGCTCCCCTTACCGCCCCAAAAATGCTGCTTGCAGGACTTTTTGTAACGTCCTGCAAGCGCACCGCCCCAGTGTGAAAGCACTCAGGGCTTTCACATTGGGGGAGACTTTTTAGGCGCTTTACAGACACTATTTTTAGATAAATAGCATCTGTAAAACGCTTCAGTGTGAAAGTAGCCTTACAGTGACAAGGTTCACTAGTTCAAAGAGTGGTGAATCTCCCCAATAGGTACCTAGACAACAATAAAAGCTAAATACGGGGCCTAACCCTTCCAACTTCTATCCAAAACTATAAAAGGAAAAATGTTTGCTTGCCTAGAAATACACTTTACAATGTTAATAACCTTTTGGGATGGGAGTGATTGGCTTCTGCATACACTTATACTATACAGAAAGACCCTTTGCTCCTCTCAAACTGTAGGAAAGGTGTACAGCACCTCACTAGTGTTACATAGAAGCATAGAAACATAGAAAAGTGACGGCAGAAAAAGACTAGTGCAAAAAAGAGTAGTCCATCGAGTCTGCCCCTTTTTATTTATTTTTTTTATTTATTTATTTATTTATTTTATATATATTTTTTTTTTACATTAACCTTGTTGTTTGACTATGGATTTATGTTTATCCCAAGCATGTTTAAAGCCATTTACTGTTGACTGTCTCACAACCTCTGTTGGTAGTTTATTCCAATCATCAACCACCCTTTCAGTAAAATAATACTTTCTAAGATTAGTTTTGAACTTCCCCCCAGTTAGTTTGAGGTCATGTCCCCGTGTTCTTGATTTTGGTTTCATATTGAAAAGACTGCCCTCCTGAACCTTATTCACCCCCTTGAAGTATTTAAAGGTTTCAATCATGTCTCCCCTCTCCCTTCTTTCCTCCAGACTGTACATATTAAGTTCCTGAAGTCGCTCTTGATATGTTTTATCCCCCAGACCTTTTACCATCTTTGTTACCCATCTCTGAACTCGTTCTATTTTATCAATATCTTTTTGTAAGTGAGATCTCCAGAACTGGACACAGTATTCTAAGTGAGGTCTCACTAAAGATCTATATAGAGGAATCAGAAC
>BLSH010318925.1:802086-815888 GCA_018402905.1 Glandirana rugosa | reverse complement strand
TAAAATTACCAGAACCCCAGACCCGAACCCGGACTTTTTTTGAAAAGTCCGGGTCCCGGACACCCCAAAGTTCGGTACGGACCCGAACTTTACAGTCCGGGTTCGCTCAGCTCTAGCCAGGACCAAAAGCCCGGGAACTGAGCTAAAACACTTAACCCCTTCCCCAGCCTGGGCTGGCTGCTGGCTAACTAAACTGTACACACTTTTCAACCTGCCTACAAGCCAATGGCAATCACTGAAGCTGCAGTGCCTGTTTCAGTGATTTGCAGCTTCCACTGAGATCAGGCAGATAGGACACATGCATACTTGCATTTGTCCAAGCTGGAACATTGCAACTATGCAAAACTTTGCAAACCTGGAATTCAGTTTTAAATGAAATATGTCTTCCTGAGTTCCTAATGTTTGCAATTATCTGCAGATTAGACAAATCTACATGCAGGCATTCAGCAGATTAAAAAATGTGTACATCATAGATTGTCCTAATTATCCATAGGGTTGGCTTTGGCACATGTGCTAGTAGGACTGAGAGCTGGGGTAGCTATTGACTTCCTGCAGTGTTTGCTTGACAGATGCTAGCATGGAGAGACTTTGGTCTAAAATAATGTTCCTATATACTTTTCTGGCTCCTTATTGATATAATGGCTACTCGTTTGTTAGTACAATGCTAAATAAAGCTGCTACCTGTACGGCGGAAATTACCTGCAGCTGTTGGAGCACAGAGAGGACCAGTTGCCGAGGAAACCGGCTTAGGTAGAGGCTTCCTTCTGCACTGGCTAATTCCTTCTCTACAGGAGAACATTTTTTTTTAAGAGAAAATTTTGTGCCATCTTCCTGTGAAATGAAAGCATCTGAAGTGTTACAGTGAGCACTTAGCTACAGAGAGTCATTGTTAAAGGAGAAAATACTGTGTGCTAATTGCAAACTGCTATTGGGTTTTCTGGACACATAGTCTGAAGTAGACTGTTTTCATAAGATAAGAAATACATTGCTAAAGCTGTCTTTAGCCTTTTACTCTGCTATTATTTTAATAACTTCATTATATAAATAAGCTTTTTTAGGCATCTTGAAAGGATCACACACTAATTCTGAAGCATATGAATTCTGAAGCATATATATGGAAGATTCATCTTCTCCTTTAAAATCCGGCCTTTGGTGTACTTCTGGTGACCTATATTGCCCTAATTTGAACTGCTTCTGAGTCTGAAAGGGTGCATTAGTGGACCTCCGGAGACTGCAACTGGAAGGAGGAAAAATATTTGCTGCTGATAACTCTCACTTGAACACAGATAACCATAGGAAGCAGTAATGAGAAAGCATCTAACATGTGCAGAACAATGGGCTTGCTTGTAAGGTGAAATGAAGATTGTGCAAGGTCTGTTCATGAATTTTAAAATGATCAGATCCTTTGTTTACAGCTACCTAGACTACACATACCTTGCTGCAGAGTCATTAGTAAGGACAATACATTGCTTTATTATTTAAAGAATGTTACCCCAGTATTTCATATTCCTGATATGTACCTGTTGTACCTTGGTCTTGTGTTAAGAAGTATCCTGTTCTCATTGTATTGCTTCCTTTGTGTGAAATTTCTGGTGATCTGCTTTCCTATTTCAAACTGACTATACTAGCTGTAGCTACACATCTATCTCAGAGTGGTCAGTTCCTGGTTGTGGTGAGGAAACAGCCTGTCTGTCCTCCAATGATCTGACTTGTGCTGACACACCCATTCTCACCCTCCACACAACAATTCACTGATAAGAAGATACGTGTACTGCCGTTTCTCCAACCTCACCTCTCTTTATGGACCTTGCTTTGTGCACTGGTCACAATCATTTGGTGGAGGGGGGATTATGGTGCGGCGTGGTTTTTCAGGGGTTGGGCTTGACCGTTCGTTCCAGTGAAGGGAACTCTTAAGGTGGCAGCATGCCAAGACATTTTGGACAATTTCATGCTCCCAACTTTGTGGGAACAGTTTGGGGATGGCCCCTTCCTGTTCCAACATGACTGCGCACCAGTGCACAAAGCAAGGTCCATAAAGACATGGAGTTTGGGGTGGAGGAACCCAACTGGCCTTCACAGAGTCCCTGACCTCAACCCGATAGAACACCTTTGGGATGAATTACAGTGGAGACTGCGAGCCAGTTCTCGTCCAACATCAGTGCCTGACCTCAAAATGTGCTTCTTCCCAAGAGAGTTGAAGCTGTTATAACTGCAAAGGGTGGGCCAACTCAATATTGACCCCTATGGACTAACACTGGGATGGCATTAAATTTTGTGTGCGTGTAAAGGCAGGTGTCCCAATAATTTTGGCAATATAGTGTGTGTGTGTGTGTGTGTGTGTGTGTGTGTGTGTGTGTGTATATATATATATATTGCACATACACAAATGTTTTCTCTTCATTTCTATTTTAAACTGAATGGGTTTTTACAAGGTAAGGGTTCACATATATTTTAACATGTATTTATAGTCAATGTTTCTAATGTTTGATAGAGTGGAGATTAGAATCCCTATCGGGTTTTCCTGCTATGGGGCCCCTCTAGGAGAGATTTCTCCTCACTTCCAGTTCTGTTGCCCATGTTTTACCACACAAGAGATGAGGAAAGTTCTCCGACAGCAACATATACAGAAATAAATGTGCTTTTATAACATAAGTAGGGCATGCTGAAACCCCTGCCAGCTTTTTATTGGTGTCATTTTCCTTGCAGATTTTCCCTCAATTCCTGCCTAGTTAAAAAAAAAGGTGTCACCGGGACAGGAAGAAAGGGGTACCTCTGTAAAGGAACACCGTAAAACCTAACACGGCTTCTAAATTTTCCACACTTTATCCCAAACTAAAAAAAAAATATCTTGGCTATAGATACACTTCAAGTAGGGCCAATACCGATAAATCTCTACATTGTGTACTTTTTTCAAATACTGAGATGATGTAGAGAGTGAACTGAAAAAAAGGAAAAACACAGAGCACAGACATAAAGAGACCACTGTCATAAAAATAAAAAACAATTGCACATATAAATTTGGGCCCCTGCATTGGCTTGGGGTTTTAACAACTGTGTGAAGGCCTGGACTGGAACCTGGGACCTCGGCTGTGTCTTGCAATGACTCTGCTTGCTGAGCCACCAGGAATGCTGGACAATTCCTTGAATGATCCTGTCTTGAATCTTGTTTGTCTTGATACTTGATCTTTGCTGCTCCATTGAGCTTCCTGATTTAAGCCATATCCCTGCACTTTCTGTTTGCCAGATTATTGTGCTCTCTCCAGCCAATATCTTGCTTTTGTCTCTCCTGCTGCCCTCCGTATCTTCCCTACCATTCTTTACCGACCTTTGGCTTGTTCCTTGACTATGCTTCTGCTTAATCCCAACATGCAACTATTCTTTACTGACCTTTGGCTTGTTCCTTGACTATGTTTCTTCTTGTTCGATACCTGCTATATCTGCTACTGGACCCTGGCTTGTCCACCTTCTGGTGAGACGATCATGAGGACCGCGACCCAGTGCTAATACGCAGCAAAGCCAATCTCCCCCATCAGGAGCTCTGGTGAATAGTTAGTACTTAGACCTGGCACCTGAGATGAGCCCGCATCATCACCCAGGATGACCTGGGTTTATAGTCAGTGGGTGCTGCACCACTGCTATAGCTACTGGCCTCCGAGCCTGACTCCAGACTGTGACAAACTGAAATTTCCACTCACAATGTAAACCTCTGACTTTCAAACCTTTTCAACTTAATAGAAGTTAATATTAATAATTATTTATTTAGATTTTAACATGGAACAACCAGATAAGAAGGTGGTGTTGCTTAGGTCCAGCACGGTTGTCATTTTATTGCAGGAGTAGAGCAAGTCTTTAAAACCTTTATTTATATATATATATATATATATATATATATATTTCCTGAAACCGACTCATGTCAGCCTACCAGGGGTCAGCTCTGCCCCCCTGACCTCCCTTAAGACAACCTTTCACTTAGCCTATAAGGGTTAGCCTCTCCCCTCATACCACGTTTTTTTTTCGTCCACGCTGCGGACAATGTTTTTTTTACCTCTCCTTTCCTTTCCATGCCTGCCCAGGTTTTCAGCCTCTCCTGGGTAAGGGCTGTATATCTCTCTGGGTTGTGGGTTCCCATGGTGCAGGGATTCCTATAAGTCAGTGTAAGGTTTGGGCTGACCGCCGGTGGCACTAGATAGTGGCCGGTGGATTTTTAATCTAAAAGCAGTTTAATATAACTGCTCTAATGTTTGGCGGTGTTTAGGACACATCATGGATGGCTTCAGCATATTACCCGCTAGAGTGGTATCCTCGGTTCAGCCATCATGGCGCGGGGTGGCCAGTCATCTCCCTTGAGATGGCGGGTGACTGGGCGAGTGGTGATTGGGAGGGCTGCTCGCTCATTGGCCTACTGTCTCCCCTTCTGGGAGACGCTCTGGCTGGCTCAGAGAGAGCAACACCTCCTCCTGTTATGCTGCTGCGCTGATTCACTCTCTCTCCCTGATCTCTGCCTGCCTTGGTAAGTGAGAGAGAGAGAGAGGGAGCTGAGAAGAGAGGCATGTGAGTGGAATGTTTCTTATTAATGATTGGTTTTTCTTCTCAGTGCCCTCTGCTGTGTTCCTAGCTGCCAACCCTGTGCACTGAAGATGGAAATGGAAAGGTAGGATGTGCAGTGTATTTTTATTTTTTATTTCTATTTATTTATTTTATTTATTTATTATTTATTTTAAAAAAAACGCTAACTCTGTCTTTTGTTTTTTGACACAGAGTTGAGACCCCAGGGCGGACTAATCATTTTCAAGATGGTGTTCAAAAGTCCACCTCTAAGAAGGAGTTGACCTGTGGGAGGTCATGTCACCATAATGCTACCATGAGAACCAAGCACATTAGAGAGCATTCTGCTTCGGTATTGCCAGTGCTCGCCCATGGCAGTCGAACAGCCCCAATCCAGAACACCCCGGCCGGGGCCAAAACAAAAATATCAGGAGACCTTACAGCAGAAGACTAATCTTCTCCTCGGCAGAATCTGCCTGAATATTACCTGTTGGGCTTGTTCAAATCTACCATTACCTGGGAAACAATTATGCGGACCATGCCTTAAAGAAGCCGCTAGAGATTTGGTAGCGGAAGCTCAAAAAGTGAAACACTACATTAAGTCGGTAATAAAGAATGGCTTGAGGCACCGAAGCCCCAAGCGGGTGAAGAGACTAAGCAGCGTTTTCCTCCCCAAATGTTTCAGAAGCAGATACTCCGGAGGAAGGATTCGTTGGTTACATTACTGATAGTGGCTCGTCGGAGTCGGAAGACAGTCCGAGTAACCATATGTTTGACTTTGCCTTAGTCCCGACCTTGGTAGAGGCGGTTAAGGAGGCTATGTGTTGGCAAGAGTAGAAATCTCCCCCTAAGAAACAAAGAAGGTATTACCCAGACCCTAAGAAGTCCATTCCCTCGTTTCCATTTATTTTCGAGATTCAGGAGATTCTGGAGGAAGAATGGGCAAAACCGGATAAGAAGGTCAACATCCATAGCACAGCATTAAAATTTTACACTTTTAACAATACAGATGCGGCTCTGTGGGACACCTTGCCTAAAGTACACGCATCCTTGGGCTGCGGCTAAGTAGAGTAGACAGGAGCCCAGACAGGAAGGAGCACAATGCTCCGAACACGCGTCATATGAAGTCACGCCCACCACTGGCTCTCTGTCCTCCTGGTGACGCTTGGCTTCCTCTCCTGCCCACCGCCCGGTAGCTCCGTACACCACTGGCTCTGCCAACAACATGGAATGCTGCAAACACCAGCTCTCCAGCTCTCCACCCAGATGGAACCAGGGAACGTGACTACTTTCCGTGCCTATTTTATCTATTATCCTGTCAGTGCAATCCACATTAAACGCTATTGCTTTTAACCCGCTGCTACACTTAGATGGGCACCGCTCTTTCTACTTGTTTTTTGCCTGCCATATAACACTTCCTCTGGAGGACTTGGTTTCCTTCAAGGTTCCAATGGACAGGAGAGTGGACACAGACTTGAAGAAGATGTACTCAGTGGCAGGAGCAGCCTGCAGACCAGCGATAGCTTTAACATCCTTGGTGGCAGCCCTGAAAGTTTGGGTCTCGGAATATGGGTCCCGAGGTTTGGGAGAGATAAGGGGAAGAGGGAATCCTTCTCCTCTATGATTCATCAAGCCGGCGGTAGATTGTTTGTCAGTAGCTACAATTGACCAAGTTCGATTAACTGCTAAACTGATGGCCCATGCGGTTACAGCACGCAGGGCCTTATGGTTGAAACATTGACAAGCAGACAATGCATCAAAGCACAGTTTGTCCTCAGTTCCCTATGATGGAAAACTTTTATTTGGAAAGCCCTTAGAGGCCGCCATTCAAAGGGTTCCCAGGGGAAAATTGGGCCTTATTCCCCAGGAGAAGAGCAGGCAGCGTCAACCTTTTCATCCATTCAGAAGATCAAATGATGGTTTTATCCTCCTCCCATCCTTGCCATAGCAGAATGATGGCTACACGCGGCTCTAAAATGCCGGGGAACCGTCAATAGACGTCCTCCCGGTCGCGCACTCCATGCGCACCTGTGAGGGCGCGCATTGGGGAAAATCTGTGATCGCCGTGTCCCTTGCACACAGCCGATCCCAGATCGTGGTAAATGGCCAATCACAGCGGCCATTTACCACCTGATCGGCGTGTCCAATGAGAGATGATCCCAAATGTAAGCATATGAGATCATCTCTCATGGACGGCTCTTCCTTCTCACACAGAGACAGCGTGTGAGGAGGAGAGCTTCTGTGATTTAATGTGAGTGACCTCTGCTGCATTACCGTTTTGTTACAGTACCCAAAGTGCCAAAACAGTGCCCAAAAAGTACCCATCAGGGTCAGTGCCCACCTGTGCCATTCTTCAGTGCCCACATGTGCCAATCAGTGCCCCCACCTGTGCCATTCATCATTGCCCACACCTGTGTCATTCATCAGTGCCCACCTGTGCCAATCATCTGTGCCACCTCATCAGTGCACATCTGTGCCACCTCATCGGTGCACATCTGTGCCCCACCTGTGCCAGTCATCAGTGCCCACCAGTGCCAGTCATCAGTGCCCATCTGTGCCAGTCATCAGTGACCACCTGTGCCGCATAATCATTGCCCATCCGTGCCAGTCACCAGTGCTCATCTGTGCCACATAATGGGTGCACATCTGTGCCAGTCATCAGTGCCCATCTGTACCGCATAATCAATGCCCATCTGTGCCAGTCAGTGCTCATCTGTGCCACATAATCAGTGCCCATCTGTGCCAGTCATCAGTGCTCACCTGTGTGGCATAATCAGTGCACATCTGCGCCACCTCATCAGTGCACATCTGTGCTAGCTCATCAGTGCACATCCATGTCATCAGTGCTCATCAGTGCCCATCTGTGCCAGTCATCAGTGCCCATCTGTGCCAGTCATCAGTGCCCATTTGTGCCACATAATCAGTGGCCATCTGTGCAAGTCATTAGTGCTCACCTGTGCCGCATAATCAGTGCACATCTGTGCTGCCTCATCAGTGCACATCTGTGTTATCAGTGCTCATCTGTGCCAGTCATCAGTGCCCATCTGTGCCAGTCAGTGCCCATCTGTGCTGCATAATAAGTGCGCATCTGTGCTGCATAATCAGTGCACATCTGTGCCAGTCATTAATGCTCATCTGTGCTGCATAATCAGTGCACATCTGTGCTGCCTCATCAGTGCACATCTGTGTCATCAGTTCCCATCTGTGCCAGTCATCAGTTCCCATCTGTGCCAGTCATCAGTGCCCATCTGTGCCGTATAATCAGTGCACATCTGTGCCACCTCATCAGTGCACATCTGTCACCAGTGCCCACCTGTGCCAGTCGCCAGTGCCAGTCATCAACAAAAATTCCCCCAGGTGTTTACTCCAGACCAACATATCTGTGTAGACGAGTCACTAGTAAAATTTACCGGCAGGCTGGGAATAAAGCAGTTTATTCCAAGCAAGAGGAACCGCTATGGGGTAAAAGTATACAAACGTTGTGACAGAGCCACGGGGTACACTTATGCTTTCATAGTGTACGAAGGAAAAGACTCCCAGCTGCACCCCCCTAATCGCCCCGACTATTTAGGATCGAGTGGAAAAATTGTTTGGAACCTTATTTATCCACTTCTAGAAAAAGGCTAGCATTTACAGTATATGTAGACAACTTCTACACCAGTCTGCCTCTGTTCCGACACCTTCACCTGAAGAACACGCCAGCATGTGGCACTGTCAGAACATACAGGAAGGGTTTTCCTCAACGGCTCATCAATATGAGGTTAAGAAGAGGGGAGACGGCGAGCCTGCGAAATGAGGAGATTCTGGCAGTGAATTGGAGGGACAGAAGGGATGTGTACCTACTGTCATCAATTCATAATAATACCTTTGTGAAGATCGCCAGAAGGAATGGCCCAATCCAGAAGCCAAGATGTGTACATGAGTACAATTTATTCATGGGGGAGTCGACTACAACGACCAAATGCTGGAACCATACCTTGTCACAAGACCGATATATCACTGGTACAAAAAAGTAGCGATTTCTTTTTTCCAATTGGAACTGACCCTGGACTGTTTGACCATGTTTTTTGCCTGCCTCTTGGACTGATCTTGTACCCTGCTGCTGGAGTAGTGGGATTCACAACACAGGGGTCTCACGTATGTGAGGGGCTCCAGAATATTATTTCTGGAAGAAGAAACATTGTTTTTGTTTTCTCTCTCCCGGATTAGGGTCTGGAGACTCAGAGGCTTCAAAGAGATTGGGTGAGAGAAGCCTCTACCCCTGTCCCCATTCTGTCCTGACCGAGGCCCTACTTCTGCCTGCTGCCTGTAGGACTTACTGCCATCATGCCTCTGCCTGCCGCATGAACTGACCACACCTCTGCTGCTACCTGTACTATGGGCCATGTTCCTGCCTACTACCAGGACCAATAACTTGGCACTGTTGATAATATCTCTGCCTGCACTGACCCTGGACTATATATGGGCAGTATCCCTGCATGCCGCCTGTACTGACTATGGACAGTATTCCTGCCTGTTGCCTGGACAATTGCATTTGCTGTCGGTTGCCTGAACAATTGTGTTCGCTGTCACTGACCAAGTCCCTGCCTGCTGCCTGGACCAGTGCTATCCTCCTGTGGACAACTGTGCTACTTAACCCACAGGTAATCTTTTGTTTACCATTTGCTCAGCAGAATGGTATTTGGTATGTGCATGCTGTGTGTCACTATAACACCAGATGGTGTTCCTTGTGTTCCTAATGTGCCTCTGTATGTGTCCAGGCTTTGTAAGAGTCTCACACATGTGGTTTTGCCATACTCAGGAGGAGTAGCAGAATGTATTTTGGGGTGTCATTTTTGCTATGTACATGCTATGTGTTTGAAATATCTTATAAATGGACAACTTTGCGTAAAAAAAATGCGTTTTCATTTTTTTTTCACATTTTTCAAAAACTTCTGGAGAAAAATGAAACCTTCAAAAGACTTATAATGCCTCATAGATTATACGTTGGGGTGTTAGCTTTTCAAAATGGGGTCATTTTGTGGGTAATTCCAATGTCCTGGTGCTCCGGGGCCTTCAAAAATGTAATAGGTGGTTGAGAAATGAGATGTGTAATTTATGCTTCTAAAATGCCTGAAGATGCTACTTCAATTTTGGGCCTGTGTATGTGGCCAGGCTTTGTAAAAGTCTCACACATTTGGTATTGTCATACTCAGGAGGAGTAGCAGAGTGTATTTTGGGGTGTCATTTTTGCTATGTACATGCTATGTGTTGGAAATATCTTATAAATTGACATCTTTGTGTAAAAAAAAAATGCATTTTCATTTTTTTCCACATTTTCCAAAAACTTCTGGAAAAAAATGAACCGTTCAAAAGACTCATTATGCCTCATAGATTATACGTTGGGGTGTTTGTTTTCCAAAATGGAGTCATTTTGTGGGCATTTCCATTTTCCTGGTGCTCCAGGGCCTTCAAAAGTGTAATAGGTAGTCAACAAGTTAGATGTGTAATTTATGCTCCTAGAACACCTGACGGTGCTCCCTGCATGTTGAGCCTCTGTATGTGGCCAGGCTGTGAAAATGTCCCACACATGTGGTATTTCCATACCCAGGAGGAGTAGTAGAATGTGTTTTGGGGTGTCATTTGTGATATGCATATGCCATGTGAGAGAAATAACCCGTTACAATGACAATTTCGTGAAAAAAAAAATCTTCATTTTGCAAAGAATTATGAGAAAAAAATGACAGGTTCAAAAAAACTCACCATGCCTCTTACTAAATACCTTGGAATGTCTACTTTCCAAAAAAGGGGTCATTTGGGGGGTATTTGTACTTTCCTGGCCTGATAGGGTCTCAAGAAATGAAATAGGCAGTCGGTACATCGGGTGTGATCAATTTTCAATGATTAGCACCATAGCTTGTAGACTTTGTAACTTTCACAAAGACCTAATAATATCCACTAATTTGGGATATTTTTATTAAAGATATGCAACAATATAAATCGTGGCCAAAACTTATGAAGAAAAATTACTAATTTGCAAAATGTTATAACAAAAATGAAGAAAAATGTGTTTTTTTCAAAAATGTTGGTCTTTTTTCATTTATAGCGCAAAAATTAAAAAAAACAGTGGTGATTAAATACCATCAAAAGAAAGCTCTATTTGTGTGAAAAAAAGGACGCAAATCTCATATGGGTACAGTGTTGCATGACTGAGTAATTGTCATTCAAAGTGTGAGAGCACTGAAAGCTGAAAATTGGTCTGGGCAGGAGGGGGGTTTAAGTGCCCAGTAAGCAAGTGGTTAAAGACACCGGTGCTTATAGACCAGGACAGCCTTTTTGTTCAACGATGGAGGGAAAACAGTTCAAATTTCACGAAGGTGAACAAGATTACGTTCGGTCAGGCATCCAAACCTGCCGACAAGACCTTCTGCAGGTGTCTCCACCCAAGCACCTCATGTGGGAGCAAGATTAGCTCATTTCTTGGGGGCATGGGCAGCATAAGTGAAGAATTTGTGGATCTTGGACCTGGTGAAGTAAGGATACCGCCTGGAGTTCAGCAAAAGACCACCTCAGTTCCACTTTCATAGAAATGTGAGTGCCAAGGTGTCCTCAGAAACGGAGATGTTTACTAGTTTATATACTAGAATTGTTAGAGCTCCGAGCCATTTGCCCAGTTCCGAAGTCAGAGTATGGGGAAGGATTTATTCTCCTCTCTTTCTGGTCACAAAATCATCTGGAACCTACAGACCAGTGATGGACTTGAAATACCTCATGGATGGTCTCTATCGATCTGGGTCATGTCTACCTTCATGTCCCAATGAATCCAGCACACCATTGATTTCTGTAGGAGGGGCTTATTACCAGTTCTGTTGCCTGCCCTTTGATCTGTGTTCCACCCCTCAAACTTTTTCAAAGGTTCTATCAGCATCCATACCGGTTCTCAGACTCAGAGGCGTTCAGATTTTTAACTACTTTGATGACGTCCTACTGCTAGCCCAATCAAGAGACATTTTAGGAAGACACAACACTCGGTCGATTCGTTTGGGTAGTCAACCTGCAAAAAAGCCAGTTGCAGCCAACGCAAGTGTTGCAGTATTTGTGCGTGCAGTTCAACACAATCTTAGGTAACGTGTTTCTACCCCAACGGAAGGTACAACAAATTCAGAACAGAACAATGACAGTAAAATCCGAATCAGCTCTCCCAGCAAGGGAATGTATGCAGTTTGTAGGCCTTCTTTCGTCAACAATTCCAGTAGGCCTTGGGCCAGATGGAGAAGGAGGATGTTTCAGTACAGTTTCCTTCAACAGTGGGTCCATCAGTCCTTGCCTCAGCAGATTACGATTGCTTCTACGGTGGCACGATCCTTGGCCTGGTGGACAAACAATTGAAATCTGAGCAGTGGAATACCGCTATCCTTTCCAGATCCGGTGGTGGTAACTCCCGGGTTGTGGAGCGAATTGTTTGGGCCATCAAGCCCAGGGCACTCTCTCAAACTAGTCTTTTCAGACTCTCTTATGAGGCCAAGCAGTGAAAATCTTGTCAGACAATCGGATGACAGTTGCCTATCTGGAGCATCAGGGAGGAGCCAAAAGTCTCCCTCTTCTAAAAATTGCTTGCCAAATATTCCAGAGGGCAGAGAAGAATGTGTCTTCACTTACGGCTACATACAGTATCTCACAAAAGTAAGTACACCCCTCACATTTTTGTAAATATTTTATTATATCTTTTCATGTGACAACACTGAAGAAATGGCACTTTGCTACAATGTAAAGTAGTACCCATACAGTTTGTATAACAGTGTAAATTTGTCGTCCCCTCAAAATAACTCAACACATAGCCAATAATGTCTAAACTGCTGGCAGCAAAAGTGAGTACACCCCTAAGTGAAAATGTCCAAATTGGGGCTAAACAGCCATTTTAACTCTCCTTTGTCATGTGATTCATTAGTGTTACAAGCTCTCAGGTGTGAATGGGGAGCAGGTGTGTTAAATTTGGTGTCATCACTCTCACTCTCTCATACTGGTCGCTGGAAGTTCAACATGGCACCTCATGGCAAAGAATTCTTTCAGAAGATCTGAAAAAAAGAATTGTTGCTCTACATAAAGATGGCCTAGGCTATAAGAAGATTACCAAGACCCTGAAACTGAGCTGCAGCACGGTGGCCAAGACCATACAGTGGTTTAACAGGACAGGTTGCTCTCAGAACAAGCCTCGCCATGGTTGACCAAAGAGGTTGAGTGCACGTGCTCAGGGTCATATCCAGAGGTTGTCTTTGGGGTTGTCTTTGGGAAATAGAAGTATGAGTGCTGCCAGCATTGCTGCAGAGGTTGAGGGGGTGGGGGTCAGCCTGTCAGTGCTCAGACCATACGCTGCACACTGCATCATATTTGTCTGCATGGCTGTCATTCCAGAAGGAAGCATCTTCTAAAGATGAGAAAGCCTGCAAACAGTTTGCTGAAAAGACAAGCAGACTAAGGACATGGATTACTGGAATGATGTCCTGTGGTCTGATGAGACCAAGATAAACTTATTTGGTTCAGATGGTGTCAAGCGTGTGTGGCGGCAACCAGGTGAGGAGTACAAAGACAAGTGTGTCTTGCCTACAATCAAGAATGGTGGTGGGAGTGTCATGGTCTGGGGCTTCAAGAGTGCTGCTGGCACAGGGGAGCTACAGTTCAGTGAGGGAACCATGAATGCCAACATGTACTGTGACATACTGAAGCAGAGCATGATCCTCTTTCTTCGGAGACTGGGTCGCAGGGCAGTATTCCAACATGATAACAGCCCCAAACACTCCTCCAAGAAGACCACTGCTTTGCTAAAGAAGCTGAGCGTAAACGTGATGGACTGGCCAAGCATGTCTCCAGACCTAAACCCTATTGAGCATCTGTGGAGCATCCTCAAATGGAAGGTGGTGGAGCGAAAGGTCTCTAACATCCACTGGTAACTTGTGAAGCTCTGGTGAACTCCATGTCCAAGAAGGCTAAGGCAGTGCTGGAAAATAATACAGATTTGTCGACCGTTGTTTTCACTCATGTGGGGATTCACTTTTACAGATTTAACCCGGGTTTCACAGTTACAAAACACACCGATGGTAATAAAAGGTCGTGACGGAATCGGAAGAACCTGTACCTCAAGTGGTCTCGAAGTGTTCAATGGTCACCTACAATCTCTGGAAAGCGAGGTGGTGGAAGGTAAACTCCTACGAGGTGTCTACGAGTTATCCCAAATCCAGACCTCTGTACGAACCGGTCAGGTAGTGCAAATGCGAGTCGAA
>BLSH010318925.1:775982-795677 GCA_018402905.1 Glandirana rugosa | reverse complement strand
AAATGATAAAAAAGTTTGTTTGGGTGCAGCGTCGCACGACCGTGCAATTGTCATTCAAATCGCAACAGCACTGAAAGCTAAAAGTTGGTCTGGGCGGGAAGTGTTCTAAGTGCCTGGTATTGAAGTGGTTAAGCTAGCTAGTCCTGCTTCTCGTAGACTTTAATAGGGTTTGTCACTAACTTCAGTGTTTGCAGAATCCCCCCTGGGCTTGCTTGCTGAACCTAGCCCAGTCTCTTGTCACCAACCTGGCTTTTTAAGTCTCAGGACTGGATGGACATAATTATAAAATCCTTGGCAGGTAAAAGAGTGCCCATAAACAAATTTGGGAATATAACTAGTTGCCTGGTTTGTAGCTGTAATGAGTCAAGCATTAATTCGTTTGAAGATAAGCACTGATCACAAGTGAAAGAACCCCCCCACTTCCTGTTTTTAATAAAGCATGCCCATTCTATAATTCAGCCTGTAAGGGTGGTATTTTTCCATTAGCCACCAATGAAGCAGATATTGTTTCCACGGATCAACAATTTGCTGAATATTCTTCCTCCCATTGGGCATCATTGGGGCACTTCTTTCAATGGCCATAAATATAGGGGGTCAGTGTCCACTAATGTAAAGGGCCACTTTAACACTGACACTAATGTGAAGGGACACTTTATCTCTCATGACCAATATAAGAGAACATTTGACCTCTGACAATAAAAATTAAGTGTATGCTACTCTGCTGACCATTTATGTAAGAGGATAATTCTCCAAAGACCACCAATGTGGGCACACACTGCAATATTCACTGGCTGTGTTTCATTTCTGGCCATTATTATTACTTGTCTCACTTTAATTTCATGATCATTGCCAAAAATAGTTTTGCCATACAGAGCATACGAAGCAGAGAGTCTTAAAAAAACAAACCACCTTTGGTGCCAGATACTGCAATATGCCAAATTGTTTATTCTTTTGTTGATCATTATATATATACCTTACTGATCATGATAATGCTCTATGATCTGTGGATCTAATAATTAGTTGCAGGGCTTTCTTAAAGACTGAAAATGATTTTAAGGGTTTCTCCTCTTCTGCCTTACAGCTTTGGCGTCCTCAGTTTGAGTCCCAGCCAAGGCAATGCCTGAATGATGTTTGCATGTTCTCCCTGTGCCTGTGTGGGTTTACCGTCACACTAAAGATATGCTGACAGGTTTAATATTTGCATTTCTAAAATCAGTATGATATTCTACTGAGCATGTACATGATGGCTTCTACACCATCTTTCCCAACAGCAAATAATGAACAGAACTCACAGAGAGCTATGGAAATACTAATTAATACTGTAGTGTAAAAAGTATTTATGGGAAGTTTTGACTTGTCTATAGTAATAAGCTGAAAAAATGATTTTTGTTGAAGGGACATGTTGGAAATTTTTTGGATAATCAGCAGCTGCAGGGTATTCGGTGATCAGTGTATTCTGATAGTGGTGTTTGCTTGGCTGGGGGGATTCCTCCTTCCACCTCCTTTTTGTTTTTTCCTTCAACCCCTTAGCTGAAAAAAAAACATGTATCTTTATTCTGTTTTTCTCAGGTCAAAATGACTCAGTGGTCATCCTGGGTTAATCTCTCAGAAGGCAGGTGGTTAGTTTTTAATAACACTGGCTAAGGAATACCTCACTGTGTGAGTGTACACCACATGCCAACATTATACAATTCTATGTCATTTCTAGTAGAGTACTGACCATGTCAACAATTCCCACCACTGTGAATAGCAATATAAAATCTAACTGAACATATTATTTTGCTCAACAGAAGGTTAACCTAGATGCATAACCTTTAATTTTGTAGTTTACTGCATCTGTGAAATGGTATAGTCTATAGATGGTAAAACATTTTCTTTTGCTAATAGTTAGCATTCATCATGAGTGAACAAAACTAAATAAGTATGGATTAATTTCAGAATGCTTATGGTTGCTATTACTGGATCATTGCAGGATATATAGTGACAATAAAGCTGGCCCTACACATTATAGTTTGCAAGAAGATGATGAGAATATAACAAATATCAACCACTTCCCACTATATATATATACAGTATCTCACAAAAGTGAGTACACAACTCACATTTTTGTAAATATTTTATTCTATCTTTTCATGTGACAACACTGAAGAAATGACACTTTGCTACAATGTAATCTAGTGAGTGTACATCTTGTATAACAGTGTAAATTTGCTGTCCCATCAAAATAACTCAACACACGGGCATTAATGTCTAACCCGCTGGAAACAAAAGTGAGTACACCCATAAGTGAAAATGTCTAAAGTGGGTCCAATTAGCCATTTCCCCCCCCCCCCCCCCGATGTCATGTGACTCATTAGGGTTACAAGGTCTAAGGTTTGAATGGGGAGCAGGTGTGTTAAATTTGGTTTTATCACTCTCTCATACTGGTCACTGGAAGTTCAACATGGCACCTCATGGCAACTCTCTGAGGAGCTGAAAAAAAGAATTGTTGCTCTACATAAACATGGCCTAGGCTGTAAGAAGATTACCAAGACCCTGAAACTGAGCTGCAGCATGGTGGCCAAGAACATGCACGAGTTTAACAGGACAGGTTCTGCTCAGAACAGGCCTCACCATGGATGACCAAAGAAGTTGAGTGCATGTGCTCAGCATCATATTCAGAGGTTGTCTTTGGGAAATAGACGTATGTGTAAGGTACCTGTGGTACGTAGTGTCCAAGTGGAACTTGTGTGCTGAGGATTCAGGTGAAAATGTAGTTGAGCAAGTCAGGTCGGCAACAGATCAGGCAAAGCGGTACAAAATCGGTGTCCAGAGAGTGGTCAGGCAGGCAGAGGTCATACACGAGCTGGCGATGAAGTACCAAATCAGCAGGCTGGAGAGTAGTCAAGAATTCAGGCAGAAGTGCAATACATGGGAATCAGAATTACAGAGATAACATTACATAGACATATGAGTGCTGCCAGCATTGCTGCAGAGGTTGAACGGGTGGGGGGTCAGTGCTCAGACAATACGCTGCACACTGCATCAAATTGGTCTGCATGGATGTCATCCCAGAAGGAAGCCTCTGCTAAAGATGATGCACAAGAAAGCCCGCAAACAGTTTGCTAAAGACAAGCAGACTAAGGACATGGATAACTGGAACCATGTCCTGTGGTCTGATGAGACCAAGATAAACTTATTTGGTTCAGATGGTGTCAAGCATGCGTGGCGGCAACCAGGTGAGAAGTACAAAGACACGTGTGTCTTGCCTACAGTCAAGCATGGTGGTGGGAGTGTCATGGTCTGGGGCTGCATGAGTGCTGACGGTATTGGGGAGCTACAGTTTTTAGAGGGAACCATGAATGCCAACATGTACTGTGACATACTGAAGCAGAGCATGATCTCCTCCCTTCAGAGAATGGGCCACAGGACAGTATTCCAACATGATAATGACCCCAAACACACCTCCAAAGAGACCACTGCCTTGTTAAAGAAGCTGAGGGTAAAGGTGATGGACTGGCCAAGCATGTCTCCAGACCTAAACCATATTGAGCATCTGTGGGGCATCCTCAAATGGAAGGTGGAGGAGCGCAAGATCTCTAACATCCAACAGCTCCATAATGTCATCAGGGAGGAGTGGAAGAGGACTCCAGTGGCAACCTGTGAAGCTCTGGTGAACTCCATGCCCAAGAGGGTTAAGACAGTGCAGGAAAATAATGGTAGCCACACAAAATATTGACACTTTGGGCCCAATTTGGACATTTTCACTTAGGGGTGTACTCACTTTTGTTGCCAGCGGTTTAGACATTAATGGCTATGTGTTGAGTTATTTTGAGGGGACAGCAAATTTACACTGTTATTCAAGCTATTCAAGCTATACACTCAATACTTTACATTGTAGCAAAGTGCCCTTTCTTCAGTGTTGTCACATGAAAAGATATAACAAAATATTGAGATACTGTATGTGATTCTGCACTTCAGCCTAGGGGCGAACATGCGGGGGGCGCTTCTGCTGTGATTACTCACAGCAGAAGCCGATCTGCAGGGTCAGGGCACTGGATGTCCGCCGGCACCCACTTATCGCCTAGCAGAGACACAGAACAGAGCTCTGACTAAGTAAACAAGGCAGAGCTCTGTTCTGACAGGGGGAAGTGATGGATCTTGTGTCCCTGCAAAGCAGGGAATAAAATTCATCACTTCCCTTAGTGAAAGCAGCACACAGTGTACACAAAAACACTGCTTAGGCACATTGGTTAGTTAAATCAATATATGCTTATTACAATTTTTTTACCAAAAACATGTAGCAGAATATATAGTGGCCCAAATTTATAAAGACATTTTTTAATTTTTTTCATTGTATATGTTTCATAGCAGAATGTAAAAAAAATATAGTTTTTTTTTTTTTCTAAATTGTCAGTCATTTTTTGTTTATAGCACAATAAATAAAAACTGCAGAGGTGATAAAATACCACCAAAAGAAAGCTCTATTTGTGGGGAAAAAAATGAAATAAATTTTATTTGGGTACCGCGGAATTGTCAGTTAGAAACAATGCAGTGCTGTATCGTAAAAAATGGCCTGGTCATGAAGGGGGGAGTAAATTTTCTGGAGGTCAAGTGGTTAATGAATATGCAACAAAAAATCTTTATTGAAATTTTGTTTATGAACAAATGATCATTTGACGGGATTTTGTTTGTTATTATACAATTTTAACATAGTTATATCCAATCATATTTATTTAGAGCAATAGAAGATAATACGCCTTTTTTAGATTGCAATTGTTCTGTTTAGCAAACAATTTCTCAAAATAATGTTCTGCAGGGAATGGTTTTTCAAAGTATTGCAAAATCATTTTGACAAATACAGTATGTCCTATATATAATCTGACATCGGTGATTTTTTATTTTCTCACATAATGTTGCCGTGGCGTTCATGTTCCTATAATGTTGTTTGACTATGCAAAGAATTTCTAAAGAACCCTCCCTAAAAATTGCATTTGTATGTCCAGGCTAAGTGCTACTGACTGGCAGGTGAACCTCTACAAGTGGTTCTGTAATCAGCTTTAATTTGGGCCAACTGTTCCCTGAGTGAGCTCAGTCATCCTAGTGAACAGGCGTATGTTCTATGGCAGTGGTTCTCAACCCTGTCCTCAAGTACCCCTAACAGGCCATGTTTTCAGGTTTTCCTTTATCTTGCACAGGTGCCTTAAATCAGAGTCAATAGCTTGGTATATTGAACAGCTATTTTATCCAAGAGAAACTCCTAAAACATGGCCTGTTGGGGGTACTTGAGGACAGGGTTGAGAACCACTGTTCTATGGTACCTACCTCTTTTATGCTTGTCAACACGTCTACTGAAATAACCTGTACCCAAGTATATGGAATTTCACAATTTTCACAAAAGTCTGTGAATTCCTGATAAGCTCTCAAACTTTTTTTAAAAAGTTTCATTTTTTTCCTTTAGGGCATTAAATAAATTTCTCCACTTTGACAACATGCAAGTTAACAATACAGAACTGATGGGTTTTTATATTGTGAATTTTAGGCAGTATGATTACAGCTCAAACAGACATACATAAAAGCTATAGATATCAATGACAGCATGGAAAAAAGTAGTATTGTTATAAGCCTCTTTTTGATGGAGCTGAAGTGAAAGTTGGAAGGGAACCCAAGAGAATTCATACAGACAAAATAAGAAATTGTGACATGCTGGTAATAGAGAACGTGTTACAGAAAGGCATGCAGTCCCAGTGGAATGACAATACCACAGTCTAGACTGTAATCGATCAAGTTTATTGTGTGTGTCAAGAAAGAGGCAACAGCTGTGCAAAAATATAGTAATGGGTGTAATAGTGTTATCATATAGAGATGTCATTTCACTTTGCTGTGTATTTTTTTCTGCAATTTGTCCCCTCTTGTGGTATCATCTTACCACCCAAAAAAGACTTTCACTTTACTATATTGCTAACAAAAACTCTATTCAATAATTTTTAAAAGGAAACTAAAAATTACTTTCAGAAACATCTCAAAAGAACTTGGCAGGAGTGTATGAGGCTTCCAAAAATAATATTTAAAAAATAAAACAGACAATATGTGAGTTGCCAAAAATGCAACCATGAACTGGAGTGGTTAAATATGCCCCCCAAATCATAAAGAATATAAAAAAAAGATATTCACTTTCATAAAATTATAACTTATTTACACATTATAACATACTTTTAATGGAATACACTAAATGAAAAAAACACAATAAGGATTATACATGCTTTGGTGCAACTGGGTATATAATCACCAATACATGTTTAATTTAGTCCCTTATATATAATTACTGATGGCTATTTTTGCATTTTTGAAAATATAACCCACATACAATGACATCACATGGGGCATTGTTTCAAATTAATGTATTCTTGCTTTATGATTGTTATATTGTATGATCTGTTAAGAAGCATGCCGTTTTTCTTCTAGCAATATACTTTATATCGTTCGGTAGGTAGTAATTTCTCACTGCCATGCGCTCTACAAGATAACTGTCCTCAGCTCAAGGTTGTGACATTGAGCTATTGTTTCTACTCACATTTCCTGGTGGCACACTTTATGAAAGTAGGATTTGCCATTTACATGTACAGTATGTTAAAAATTTAGTACAGATAAAGTGATGTAGCAGCGCTTCAAGTAAACCAACAAATTACAAATACATTGTGGGCAAGAAAAACTATAATGAGGATTATCAAGACCATGAATTAATATCACTCATCCTTACATTTTACCACCTGCGAGAAATAAAAAGAACTGTTGACTTTGCTTCCATGTTTTAATATGTATTTTGATGCAATATATTCCTATTTCCACAGGGCTAATGTTCACCTTGTATGTTTAGTAGTTCATGTGGATGTAAATGCACATGCACAAACCAGTTCACACATAAAGCCCTTTCATCCTTGAACAGTGTGAGGTGCAAAGTACAGTTGGCAATTAGAACTTTGCTCCTTGTATTTTCTTAATTGTAATTTTCCATTATATTTTTTTAAACAACAGCTTATAAGGCTCCATTCAGTCTTGTATGACTCCAAAGTTGCGCCGACTTTGGAGTACAACTTTTGTGCCACTTTGATACAACTTTGGATGGATACGATATGATACTTGGATACGACTTTGGCTTTGATCAGTGATAATGGACAGCTGTTGCACAACTGTTGCAATGTTTAACCACTTCAATATCAGGCACTTAAAACACTTCCCGCCCAGACCAATTTTCAGCTTTCAGAGCTCTCATGCTTTGAGTGACAATTACTCAGTCATGCTACGCTGTATCCAAACAAAATTTTTATAATTTTTTTCTCATAAATAGAGATTTCTTTTGGTGGTATTTAGTCCCCGCTGGGTTTTTTATTTTTTGCAATATAAGCGAAAGTTTTGAAAAAAAAAACACTTTTTTTTAGTTTATACTGTAAAATTTAGCAAAAAAGTAATTTTCTTCCTAAATTTGGGCCAAAATGTATACTGTTACATATCTTTGGTAAAAATAACCCAAATTAGTGGATATTATTTAGTCTGTGTGAAAGCTATAAAGTCTCCATGCTATGGTGCAAATCACTGAAAATTGATCACACCTAATGTAATGACGGCCTGTCTCATTTTTTAAGACACTAACAAGCCAGAACAGTACAAATACCTCCAAATCACCCCTTTTGGAAAGTAGACATTCCAAGGTATTTAGTAAGAGGCATGGTGAGTTTTTTTATGGTTTCATTTTTTTTCCCGCAATTCTTTGCAAAACCAGTTTTTGGTTTTCTGTGTTCCCAAAATAGGGTCTGGTTTCCCAGAGGCTACCACATTTTCCAAAAACTTGAACCGTTCAAAAGACTCATTATGCCTCATCGATTATACGTTGGGGTGTTTGCTTTCCAAAAAGGGGTCATTTTGTGGGCAATTCCATTGTCCTGGTGCTCCAGGGCCTTCAAAGATGTAATAGGTAGTCACCAAGTTAGATGTGTAACTCATGTTTCTAGAACACTTGATAGTGCTCCCTGCATGTTGGGCCTCTCTATGTGGCCAGGCTGTGAAAATGTCCCACACATGTGGTATTGCCATACTCAGGAGGAGTAGTAGAATATGTTTTGGGTGTAATTTGTGGTATGCCTATGCCATGTGAGAGAAATAACCTGTTACAATGACAATTTTGTGAAAAAAAATCTTAATTTTCTATACTCAGAATGCTTTTCCGGAGCCCTCACATATGTGAGACCCCTGTGTACAAAAGTAGAAGGGTAAAAGATCAGTCCAAGTGGCAGGCAAAAACATGGTCGATTAACAGGCCGAGATCAGTGCACGTAGAAGTCAGAAACGTGGCTTAACCAGTTCAGATCCGCACTATAGCCGAAAGACGGCTACAGCGCTGATCTGAATTGCCCGGGGGACGTCCATGGACGTCCGCCCTTGTGCATGCTCTCGGCGTGCACTCACAGGCGGCTCGATGTCTGCTCGTGACCAGCGATCGCCTGTCAGAGCTTCAGAACGGGGGACCGCCAATGTAAACACGGCAGTAAATGGGGACATAACAGATCTACTGATCCCTGTCACTGGGATCAGTTATATCTGTTATGTCCTGGACAGCCCCTCGCCCATACAGATAGAACACACACAGGGAACACAGTTAACCTCTTCACTGCCCCCTTAGTGTTAACCCCTTCACTGCCAATGATATTTATACAGTAATCAGTGGACATTTAAATTTTTTGATCGCTGTATAAAGGTCCCAAAAAAGTGTCAAAAATGTCCGACATGTCCACCCTAATACAAAGTCCCGATAAAAATCGCAGATCGCCACCATTACTAGTAAAAAAAATAATAATAAAAAAGGCAGAAATCAATTCTCATAGTTTGTACACGCGATAACTTTTGTGCAAACCAATCAGTATGCGCCAATTGCAATTTTTTTAACCAAAAATATGTAGAAGAATATATATCGGTCAAACACAGTGAATTTTTTTTAATATATATTTTTTTTGGATTTGTATTATAGCAAAACGTAAAAAATATTTGTTCTTTTTTCAAAATCGTCGCTCTTTGTATATAGCACAAAAAATAAAAACCACAGAGGTGATCAAATACCACCAAAAGAAAGCTCTATTTGTGGGAAAAAAAATTTTGTTTGGGTACAACGTCGCACGACCGTGCAATTCTCATTCAAAATGCGACAGCGCTGAAAGCCGAAAATTGGTCTGGGCAGGAGGGGGGGTTTAAGTGCCCAGTAAGCAAGTGGTTAAAATGACAGACAAAGACATCGTTGGTAAACAGGCCAGGGTCAGTTAACGTGGAAGTCAGAAACATGGTTTAAAATGGCAGGCAAAGACATTGTCGGTAAATAGGCCAGGGTCAGTTAACGTGGTAGCAGGCAAATGATCCACCCAGGCATTTGAAATGGGGAAATGGCAGTCTTTTAAAAATAAGGGGAACTAATAGCTGATTGATGTATGATAATTTTTTAAACAATCTCCGCTGCACAGGCCAGGTTGGGAGGGACATTGGGGGCAATAATAGGTGGTATCTCTTCTGACTCCTCCTCTGTAGCATACACAGCATATCTTTTGTCCTCTTCTTCCGAATTCTGTGGGGGGATGGTGTAGGGAAAATGTTGCTCATGGAGTCGACTCATACTGTCAGAGCGAATGCTTCCGGGGTGGGTCCTTGCTGATAAATGGGGGCAGTGAAAATTTCTTCAATGTATTTGAGGTAGGTGAGGGATTGGTTTTCAGATTTGGTAACAGACAAACCAATTGTACATGGCCATATGGAGAAGGTGAAATGCAGCTTTCTTGTATCAATAATGGGACTTCCAGATCGACAAATAGGGCTGTAACATCTGGTTATTTAAATCCACCCCCCCCCCATTAATAGATTGTAGTCGTGGACACATTCAGCTTTACAATGGGGCCATGTCTTCTCTGAATCTCCACCAAGGTGTCGTTGTGTATAGTAGAGAGGATGTGGACATCTTTCTTGGCCTTCCACTTCATGGCCAATACCTCTTCATTCCTCATGAAGGCAGATTCCCCGTTTTGACGTTTTTTGGTGAGGAGATGTTGTGGGACGGCCCTTCCTGTTTTTCTTGAAGGTGCCGCAGGCCAGGGTTGTTTTTTGATAAAGGTGGCAAAATAGGGGCAAGCTCGTATAATAGTTTTCAACATATAAGTGGTATTGTAATGGATGTAATTAATGGTCATAGTAAAATGCCTATTTCAATGGTGTCACATGCATGCTTTATACACATACATTAGCTTATTATATACATATATTCCTTACTCAAATATGCTCGTCAGATTACTTTTATACTTTTCTTGTTTGCTACTAACAATAAGGGAAAAACAGATGATTTCTAAGATGGCGCCTCCAGGAAGAAGCTACACCCAAGACAGAAGATTATCATATCCTGGAAGAAACTTATGCTCACATAGATACATACAATCATGAACTTATATCTTCTTTTGTTCAATGTCCATTTGTGATACGTCTATAAGGCATTTCCTGCAACGCCTTGCAAAGTCTTTATAAGCCTAAAAAGAGGTATTAATAAAACAGAAGTATCACATCTCTGAACGTGTGTCAGCGTCTGATATCTCCTTGTGAGTGCACGCACTGTATTGAATTAGGCCAGGGGCAGGTATAATTCTGACGGTACTGATCCGATCCAAAACATTATCCTTTTCCAAACAGGGAGTATGCCAGCTCTCAGACAATTTTGCCACTGGTTCCAATATAAGTGGGGCAATCACAGGGCTGGAGCTGGGAGTCTTTACCTTCATAGATACGGATCATGTATACGTATCCAGTGGCTCGATCACACAGTTTGTTCCATTTTAAGCCATACCTGGCTCTCTTGCTTGGTATGTACTGCTTGAACTGCAGCCGGCCAGTGAAATGAATAAAGAACTCGTCTACACATATATTTTTATCTGGGATGAACACTTCTGTACAAATCTCTGGGAAAAGGAATTAATTAGGCGGCGTAGCTTGTACAATTTGTTGTGGTTGGGGTGATCTCGGGGAGGGCACTGCGAATTATCATTAAAATGCAGGAAACGCATAATCATGTTGTATCATTTCCTGGACATGACAGCGGAGTATACTGGAATGTGGTGGATGGGGTGGGTGAACCAGTACGCATGGAGTTCATTTTTTTTGTAAGCCCCATATTAAACGCAAGGCCCAAAAATAATTTAAATTTGTCCAGTGTCAGACGTCGGATTGGTTTGGTCCACCATAAAAAAACAAATAAAAATAATCCAATGGGCCAAAATTGGTAGTGTCAACCTGACCACCTGGCTGTGTGGTGAAATCGGGGATTATTGCGGACCCCGAGTTGGCAGGCAACCATAAGGGGTTTGCAAGGGCATTGGGAAGGAAGGACTAAGCCTGGACCCGGATTAGGGTTCTCTGGGCTGGGTGTGTAGTTCCAGTACTTGTACTTAGCTCCTCTTCGTGGGGTCTGGCGCTGCTGGTGGTGGGCAGGTCTTCGGACCTTGGTCCTGATCTTCTTATTCTTCTAGGAGGGGGGGGCAGTTTCCTCTGCTGAATCAGACTCGGAGCCCTCTACTGGCTTATATTCCGAACCAGAATTGTATGATGAGAGCTCCCCACTGCTCTCATCATCCGACTTGCCAAGGATTTCATATGCCTCTTCTGGGGTATAGACTCTCTTCGGCATGATGGTGGGCCTGGGTGACTGTACTGATGGCAGTACTGATGGGCGGTACTGGTGACTGGCCTGTGTGTCAGTACCAGTGGCAGTATTGGTGGGGGACCTGCGTTTAGCGGTACCGGTGGCAGTACTGGTGGCTGGCCTGTGTGGCGGTAGCAATGGTGGTACAAGTGGCAGACCTGTGTGGCGGTACCAGTACTGGTGGTGGGCCTGTGTTTTGCTGTACCGGTGGCGGTACTGGTGACTGGCCTGTGTGGCGGTACTGGTGGTAGTACTGGTGGCGGACCTGCGTTTAGTGGTGCAGGTGGCGGTACTGATGGCTGGCCTGTGTGGCGGTACCCATGGCGGTACTGGTGGTGGACCTGCGTCTAGCGGGACCTGTGGTGGTACAAGTGGCGGACCTGTGTGGTGGTACCGGTACTGGTGGCGGGCCTGTGTTTAGTAGTACTGATGGCGGTACTAGTGGTGGTACTAGTGGCAGTATTGGTGGCGGTATTGGTGGCGGTACTGATGGCGGTACTGGTGGTGGGCCTGTGTGACAGATGGGCTTTGATCAAGATGGGCTGTGTGACAGATGGGCTTTGATGAAGATGGGCTGTGTGACAGATGGGTTTGATGAAGATGGGCTGTGTGACAGAAGGGCTGTGTGACAGATGGGCTGTGATAGATCCAAATAGGCTGTGACCGATCCGGATGGCACTGGTGACAGGTTCTCTTTATTGGGGGGGTCGTGTTGTGCAGAGTAACAGTACAAGACTGACTGAACTCACTTATCTCTGCACGATCGGTGTGTGAGGAGAGGAAGCAGGGATCACATAGTTACAACTTTATGTTTACATTTGTGACCCACTGTGATTGGACACAATTTCATAGGCACGCCTCCATTGGTTATACACAGCCGATCAAGTGGTAAACAGCCAGCTTCACTGGCTGTTTACCATGATCGGTGATGGCTTGTGTCTGGCGGACACAAGCCGCCCACGATCGCTGCGCTGCACTCTCCTGCGGGCGCGCACTGGTGGCTTATCTGGCTGGACATCAATGGATGTAGGTTCAGGATAATGAAACCACCGCCCGGCTGTCATTTGTCAATAGGCCGGGCGGGAAGTGGTTAGCATTCAAGTATGACTTTTATGCAACTTTTGAGGGTTAACTCTCAAGCTGCATGAAAGTCGAACCAAAGTAGTGCATGAACTACTTTGAAGTTGCTGAAACTTTAAGTAACACATATATGAATGGTTATCATTGAAAAACATTTTTCGATGTCCAAAGTTGCATGACAAGCCACACAAGTGTGAAAGGAGCATTAACCTTCAGACCGATATGTCTCTGACACCTGTGATAAGGTTACATTCACAAGCTTTAACAAAAAGGCTCTTGGTCTGTATGCAATGGATCATAAGATCAATTCACAAAAGCTAACACACCTTGATAAGTATCCTTATTTACAAAAAAAATGGCAGGCATTTTCAGTTGAGTCCATTGAAAACTGAAAATTACAGCCACATGGCTGAAAATAGTGCCTTAGGCTAGGGAGAGGGCTTGGTCAAATGAGCAGCCAAGGGGCAGTAAAACCAGGTGGCAGGTCCTTTGCTTTCATAAAATGTGCAATATTTGTGGGGTAAATTAATTTTAGGCCTAAAATGCATATTTTAACATGTATGCAAAAAAATAAAACTGTTCCAACAGCTAAAGGGTAAAATGTTTGTTGTACTGTCATGTCCTCACAAAACAACAAACATAATGTCATCTATTGTGGTGCTACTATATAGTTCTGGCATGGGCGATGTGAATGTTGGTGAGCACCCCAAGTTCCAGAGGGTAGAAGGTACCTGAAACCTACAGCTAGCATGGCCATTGTAGCGGAACACAGGAAAAAAAAAGCCTTGCCTTTACTCTCACCTGTACTTACCGGGAATGAGGCACAAATTGATCTAAATGATGCTTTACAGTAAGACAGACTGATAGACACAGGCAGCCAAAGTGTAGTAAAATCAGTCAATTCACACATGGTTTTACCACCTCCCTACTGACCACCTGGACAAGGACATGCAGCCAAGCAGGGTTGTACACATGCTGTGGCCATGGCAAAAAAATGAAATGAACTGTTGCATGTGGCAGGCGGTACCAGTACAATTGAAAGGGGCCATGCCCCCACCACCCAGCAATGTGTGCAATGCAAGTGGTTGTGGTGGGTGAGCATTTTCAGGGTTGAAACAGAAAGTGAGGAGGAGACATATTGCCTCTTCACCACCTGTCAAACACAAAAAAAGTGATCTACCTCAAATCGCTTTTCTGAGGGAGGCAATGCCTGCCACACATATGAACAAGTTTTTACAGATTTTGCCCAAACAACGGGTACTAGGCTAACAGGAAGTGAGGGGGGATTTTCTCCATTGGCACACAGACAGCATTAGAAACCAGAGGTTCTAAAATGTAATCTTTACATAAATATTATTTTTGGCTAGAGTTAGACTTAAAGTGGCTCTGCTAAGCTTTACAAAGTTGAAGATTTTCTTTAAAAAAATAATTAAATTTTAAGTCTACATAGCTAATAAACAGTATCACTTCAACATCTACTTTTTATCCTGTTATCAAAGGTTAACAAAACGACTTTCTGCTGTTTCCCAGCTGCATATGAAATTCATTCGTTTTCAGGCTTTTCTTCACATATTGGATTGTGTATCTTATTCCAGTACCTGAAATCTCATTTAATTTTAAATAAAGTAGAATCTTGGAGTTTTCTTCTTATAAATACTTATTTCTGGAGAAGACTGAACATTTACCCGTGTTATCTTTTAACATTTCAACAATAATATGGAGGCAACTTGTAACATCTGCCACCCACATGTATGCATTGTGTCACACAGTGTTTGTAATGAGTTCTATCTGGACAATTGTGCTGGCAGAGTAATTGTGGGGTTCAGTGCCAAGTGGGCAAGAACCCAAATCTGATATCTCCAACAGTCTTTTGTGCTTAAAGGAAACTGTTTAACACATGCACTATGTTAAAAAGAAAGACTCCTCATTTTATCTGCATAAGGCAATTAACTTTTTCTCTCTGTTAGGTGAAATTGTCCTAATGGCGGCGGCATTTGATGATATAAACAGTTTAAAAAAGGAACACCACACTGCTAAAAATCATTTAGTTCTGGGCAATTAATTTCTACAATACCTCTAAGCAGTTCTACTCATACTTTTAGCACAAAGTAGAGGTTACTAGGAATTTTATAGGAGCTCCATTATGAAGTTTAACATTGTAGTCTAATAAAACATTGGTTAAAGAAGAAGTACCGTATATACTCGGGTATAAGTCGACCCGTGTATAAGCCGACCCCCCTACTTTTGCCCAAAAAATATGGGAAAACTTATTGACCCGCGTATAAGCCTAGGGTGTGAAATGCAGCAGCCAGAACACAGCGACAGGGAGCCAGAACACAGGGACAGGGAGCCAGAACACAGGGAGCCAGAACACAGGGATTTTAATGCCAGGACACAGGGATTTTAATGCCAGGACACAGGGATTTTAATGCCAGGACACAGACACTGTAGCCAGAACACATAAGGGATGAGTAAGGTAGTTTCGTTTCACATTAAATAGAGCTGTGTTGCTTCTAAGAGCCGTTCTGTGCTTTGTAACTGTGATTAAACACATTGGAATGCAGAGAATGCTGAGAATGCAGAGAGAGAGCTGCAGCTCTTCACGGAGATCAGGAGGTGGGCGGGACTGAACAGATAACATCAGCTTGTCCCGCCCACCTGCCGACATCAAGCTGAGAATCTGACACCTCTGTCAGCATTCTCTACATTCCAATGTGTTTAATCACAGTTACATAGAAACATAGAAAAGTGACGGCAGAAAAAGACTGAGTAGTCCATCGAGTCTGCCCCTTTTTATTTATTTTTTTTTTATTTTTTTTACAAAGCACAGAACGGCTCTTAGAAGCAGCACGGCTCTGTTTAATGTGAAACTACTGATCACCACAGACACTGACTCGGGTATAAGTCGAGGGGGGTCATTTTTAGCAAAAAAATGTGCTGAAAAACTCGACTTATACCCGAGTATATACGGTAAACCCTGATGGGGTTTACTTCCTCTATGTTACCCTGCAATGTAAAAGCACAATTGGCCATTTGACTGCAAAAGTGAAAATAGAGTAGGGACTTACAAAGTTTAATATATAAAATCTTACCGGCCTGTAATACATTTGGTGATGAGTTTGGACGAGTTTAGTCTTAGAGAATGTGACAGAAGTCATGTATGGGTCCTCCACATCTTCCCCACTCCTCAGCTGTCAACTGTGGTACGGCTTCATGCCATTTGGAATGGGTTTGGAGTTGCTGGGGTATCTTAGTATTGAGGAGCTCAGAGTAGTAAAGTTGAATTCAATTCAGTGTCATCTGGGGATAGTAAGAGTTCATTTAGACCAGGGATATGCAATTAGCGGACCTCCAGGTGTTGCAGAACTACAAATCCCATGGGGCATAGCAAGACTCTGACAGCCACAAGCATGACACCCAGAGGCAGAGGCATGATGGGACTTGTAGTTTTGCAACAGCTGGAGGTCCGCTAATTGCATATCCCTGATTTAGACATACAAAGAAATTAGAAGGCTCATTAATGCACCTAATGTCTTAAGACACATTAACGACACATTTTTGATGCATTTGCGTTGCCTTAAAATATGCTTGCCAGATGCCTCCTCTGTTTTTTTTTTTTGTTTTTTTTCTATTATGTGGGTTTTGGTATTATTATCTTGGCTAGGTGTTTGTGATGTGTTTACAGTGATTTGCAGCATGTTTACATTGACATCTATAGAAGCATTTGGGGAGAAGCAAAGCCTGACAAACAACACATGCCGGGTCATTTTTGATGCTACACAACACATCGCTAATGCAACCATGTGAGAAGGGGAGATTGGGGAAGATTGGGACTTTGACGAAGTCATGACATGGTAGGGTCATGCACTTCCATCCCTAAAATTGAATACATTTAAAAATGAGGAAATTTGGGACTTTATATGACACACATGGTGGGAGACAAAGTAATTATGGATCGTGATAATAGGCAGTTTTATTTGGGTAATCATAGGTACATATATACAAAGAATAATCAAAGTATTTTGGTAAATGGTCATAACATGATAAAAATGATCAGAGCATTCCAGTAAACAGTCATAACATGATTATACAGAAGTATACAATAGGTAAAAAATGAATTTCATTAATATGCGTATGCATGTTCCTTTGATCCATCAATGGTTATATATACGAGTGATGATACACAAATCGCAAACTGCGAGTTCCGGGGCCTCATCAGATCTCCCTTGGCGAAAAATCAACCAATAAGGTAATACTGGTATTAATAAGATACGATACAATCAGTAAAAAGTAGCTTGACGCGTTTCGTGATAGTTACAATCACTCATCAGGAGCAGATAAAATATTCATCTGAAATAGATGAAGAGACAGTATTTAGCCATTGACATATGGGGGTGGAAAGGGGAGAGATATCCCACCACCCCAGAGGTACATACTTGTGGCTAAACCTACCATATCTGTGCAGTGGCGAGGGCCACTGAGGCACGGGCATCGCCCGGGATCGACGGGTCCGGGGGCTGAGGCGAGGGGTAAGGCAGCTACTCCTGCCAGGGGGCGCCCGGCATGGAAAGGAGACCTCCAGCAGTGTGTGCCTAAGAGAGATAGAGAATAGGTGATTGGATGTGGATGTACAGATGTCAATAAAATTGTGTATACAGAGGTATGAAGGGTATGGAAGAGGGTGTGATGATGCAGAGGGAGCCATAATTGAATGTGTGGAAGAACAGAACCGAAAGTGAAAAATTAGAGTGAAAACAAGGAAGTGTGGGGAGAAAGGAAAGCATGACAGGAGTGCAAAATGAAAATTGAAGAGCGCTAAGTCCCACCAGCCCCAGGGAAGACGTGAGCCGGTGGTGGGAGTGAGGGTACCTGAAGTGTAATGGAAGCCAGAGCCATGAACGAAGTGTAGGTTGCGTGAACATGCCTGAAGTGTCCGCACCAACACCGGACATCCCCTGATAAAGGAGCCGCCGCCCACCTGCCCGCCAACGCCACGCACGTCAGAGCGAAGGGTGGAGGGGAACCGCCCATCCCCAGACACAGCCTAGTCAGGAGGACTGGCGGTCCACCCCCATTCGCATCCGCGAGCATGGGTATCCAGTCAGAGCTGCACACCAAAAGGAGGCAGCTTGAATAGACGGGATGACGTGGCGCCGACACACAGCATACCCTTCATACCTCTGTATACACAATTTTATTGACATCTGTACATCCACATCCAATCACCTATTCTCTATCTCTCTTAGGCACACACTGCTGGAGGCCTCCTTTCCATGCCGGGCGCCCCCTGGCAGGAGTAGCTGCCTTACCCCTCGCCTCAGCCCCCGGACCCGTCGATCCCGGGCGATGCCCGTGCCTCAGTGGCCCTCGCCACTGCACGGATATGGTAGGTTTAGCCACAAGTATGTACCTCTGGGGTGGCGGGATATCTCTCCCCTTTCCACCCCCATATGTCAATGGCTAAATACTGTCTCTTCATCTATTTCAGATGAATATTTTATCTGCTCCTGATGAGTGATTGTAACTATCACGAAACGCGTCGAGCTACTTTTTACTGATTGTATCGTATCTTATTAATACCAGTATTACCTTATTGGTTGATTTTTCGCCAAGGGAGATCTGATGAGGCCCTGGAACTCGCAGTTTGCGATTTGTGTATCATCACTCGTATATATAACCATTGATGGATCAAAGGAACATGCATACGCATATTAATGAAATTCATTTTTTACCTATTGTATACTTCTGTATAATCATGTATAATCATGTTATGACTGTTTACTGGAATGCTCTGATCATTTTTATCATGTTATGACCATTTACCAAAATACTTTGATTATTCTTTGTATATATGTACCTATGATTACCCAAATAAAACTGCCTATTATCACGATCCATTATTACTTTGTCTCCCACCATGTGTGTCATATAAAGTCCCAAATTTCCTCATTTTTAAATGTATTAAATTTTAGGGATGGAAGTGCATGACCCTACCATGTCATGACTTCGTCAAAGTCCCAATCTTCCCCAATCACCCCTTCTTGCATAGTTATTAGGGATGGACACACATGCTGGCTAAACGGTTTTTATCCAGGCCCTCGGGTTTTCAGCCCCCCAGTAAGGTCCCCATGTGGACCCTCATACATTGCAGTAACTTCTGCCCTACCCCAATGTACATTGTTGCACAATTTGCCACCTGTTGTGCTTACACCATGTCTCCCGCCTCTGTGCCCGTGCATGGCGGTGGCCGGCTTGGGGTGCATGCTTTGCCCGGATTTTGACCGGTCCGGGGGCTGCGACGCAAACCATGGTCTTTCCCCCCCATAGTGTTTGGGTGGGTGGGTCCCTCCCTGCTGTGTGTCGGCGCCACGTCATCCCGTCTATTCAAGCTGCCTCCTTTTGGTGTGCAGCTCTGACTGGATACCCATGCTCGCGGATGCGAATGGGGGTGGACCGCCAGTCCTCCTGACTAGGCTGTGACTGGGGATGGGCGGTTCCCCTCCACCCTTCGCTCTGACGTGCGTGGCGTTGGCGGGCGGATGGGCGGCGGCTCCTTTATCAGGGGATGTCCGGTGTTGGTGCGGACACTTCCTTCCCACCTCCCCTTGGCGGGTAGGGGTCAGTGTCGGATCAGTCCTCCTGACCGCCAGGTGGGGGTAAGCGTAGGCGCTCGTACCCATAGGTCAGTCTCGACGTGTGGTTTTCCTCCGTCGAACTTATCTGCCCTACTGCACCGCGGCTGTGTGTCGTCCCTCCCTGGGTGGGTGGGTTTGTGATACCCCCCCTTTCTGGTACCAAACGCAGCGTCGGGGGCCTGGCCAGTTTTAGGCCCGTTTCGTACGTGGGGTTCGGCCGGTGGCGGTACGTGCCCGTGTCTCCGCCCTCTGTACCACATTCGTGTTGTCCACCGTTTAACA
>BLSH010318925.1:755880-770595 GCA_018402905.1 Glandirana rugosa | reverse complement strand
TAAATTTCGGATTTTTTGGCAATATCTTAGAGAGGACATTATCTTGTAGTAGTAAAGGCCTTTTTATGATCTTTTCCATTGCTCAAAAATTTCTCCCAAAAGTGGTTACAAAGGGAAAAGAATCAAATGAGGAGGTTTCCCTCCTCTCAGCCGTTGTTCGAATAGCCAATAAGTTCTCTCTATTGGAACGTCCAATTTCTTCCTGGAGATGTCTTAACTCGGATTCATGGTATCCTTTCTCTAAAAATCTACCTATCAAAATATCTGATTGCTGTTGGTAATCTGTTGTACTGTCACAATTTCTCCTTATCCGTGTCAGCTGCCCTTTGGGGATTCCCCTTAACCACGTAGGGTGATGGCAGCTGACAGTAGGGATGTAGCTGTTTCGATCAGTGCTCTTAAAATACGTACGAGTGGTTATACTATTCCCAATTTTCACCAGCATTAAATGCAAGAAATTCAATTCCTTATGATTCCAGTTCGCAGTGAACTTTAGGCCATATTCATTCTGATTAATGCCCAGAAGGAAGGATTCCAACTCTTCAATGGACCCATCCCACAGGATTACGATATCATCAATGTATCGTTTGTAGAAGCTCAACTGTGGGTGGCGATCAACAAAGATATTATCTTGCTCCCATTGGTTTAGGAGAATATTGGCAACACTGGGGGCAGACTTAGCCCCCATTGCCACGGGGGATTGTTGGATTGTCAATGCAACCCTCTTCTTCACTATTCACACACTGATAGCAACACCGCAGGAGAAATGCTAGCACAGGCTTCCAGTATCCGTAGTTTCAGGTGCTGCACATCTCGTATCTTCACAGCATATGGTTTTTTATGGTTCTTATGGTCAGTAAAAACCAATACCGGATGAGCTGCTCCTTCTAGGAGGTACCGCCATTCCTCCAAAGCCAACTTGATGGCCACCAATTCCCTATCACCGACATCATAGTTCCAGCAAGATGGTGCACCACTACATTATGGGTGTCAGGTCCGAGCATTCCTAGATGAACAGTTTCCTGGAAAGTGGATTGGTCGTCGTGGACCAGTTGAATGGCCCCCAAGGTCTCCCGATCTGACCCCCTTAGACTTTTGTCTTTGGGGTCATCTGAAGGCAATTGTCTATGCTGTGAAGATACGAGATGTGCAGCACCTGAAACTACGGATACTGGAAGCCTGTGCTAGCATTTCTCCTGCGGTGTTGCTATCAGTGTGTGAAGAGTGGGAGAAGAGGGTTGCATTGACAATCCAACACAATGGGCAGCACATTGAACACATTTTATAAGTGGTCAGAAACTTGTAAATGACTCATGAAAGAATAAAGTTACGTGATAAAGTTACGTGATGTTTGATGTGTCACATGACCCTCTTCCTATTGAAAAAACAAAAGTTAGATTCAAAATGTCCGACTTCAAAATGGCCACCATGGTCACCACCCATCTTGAAAAGTTTCCCCCCTCATATATACTAATGTGCCACAAACAGGAAGTTAATATCACCAACCATTCCCATTTTATTAAGGTGTATCCATATAAATGGCCCACCCTGTATATGAAATGAAACACTGAGGAAGGGCTGGAGGGTCTGGTTGGTTTTCACTAATGTCTGTGTTTTCCTGTCCCCTCATTGTTTGTCCTGTTGTCACAAGATCAAAAATGAAGTTCCAGCTCTTTCTTGCTCTATTCAAAATTAAAACAAACAAAACTAGCTGTATGATTTATGGTTTATGAAATAAGTGATTACTAGTATATTAATGCAACAAAAGACTGCAGTGGTGATCACAGTGATTCACATAAAACCATGTAGCTCATTATGATTACCTTCTCCATAAAAAAAATACAAAAACAGTTTGTTTGTCCATGCACTTAAAAATGCACACATTCAAGCACAACATTACAGCAAGGTACAACGGGTTCATTTGTAAAGTTACCACTGTGATAATAAGTATAGCTCAACACGCAGAACCTCAGATCTGCCCAGGCTTCACCAGCATCACACTTGAATTCTTCACCAAAAGGGAACTAGAGATGTAGAAAGTTAAGGACTACATCAAAAGAACTCAGGCAGCACACCCACTGTTCAGCTAATTGGATGATTAAATAAAAAATAAAGAAAGTTCCCCTTTGAATTATAGACACTTGAGACTTCGTTTTATTTAATCTATATTAAAAATCCTCATTACTTTCTTACATTAGTGCTAATTTATTTAAGACAGTCTCCATAAATAAATTTAGCTAAGACAAACGACTGATATTTTAGCTATTTTGCTGGCGAATTTACCCCAGCTTGCCTTTCATTAGTATACAGCAAGCAAACCTGTCTAGTGAACACATTCCCAGGGCTGTGGTTTATTTTTAAAAAATCGCATTATTTTAATGGGCTCACATCTGAATATGTTTAGCTTGCTTATTTTTCTTGAATACATTCATTGCAAAAATTACATTTCAAAACAAACCTGAGTAATATTTGACATCTATTTTTCTCTTTTCAGTGTAGCAATAAAAAAGGAATGTTTTTCATTCTCAGCAAAAAAAAGAACTTTTGACTGTTACTTATGCCGAATTGTCTTTTGGAAAGCATCAGCAAGCAGATGTTATTATTTTCAAATCCCTGGCCAGCTTTTTTGTTTGTTAGATGTCAGCATATTAATATTTGGTCACTCAGAAATAATATCCAAGAAAACATGCCAATGTAGTATAAGTAGAATTTCTGACTATAATTAGTAATTTTTGGAGTGCCAGGATAATTTAAAAAAAAATGCTTTGAAATAGTGAAACACACAGAAATCTGGACTCATTTAAAAGGTATAGTCATAATTATCAAATTGATTTCAATTATTGTATTAGGTTATCTTTACAAGTTAGAAACTGTATAGTAATGCTTGCCTTTCAATAGAGTAATATATTGACATATGGTTATGCTGCTGAGCTATGTAAGATTTTTTTCAATGCTTTGCAATTAAATATAAGCCATTTTCTTTTTTAAAAACACACTTCGAAAAAAATGAAATGCACATAAATTTGGACCTACTTAAATGTTATATTTATAATTAACAAAGTGATTTCAATTTTTATTTTGGGTTATCTCTATGATTTAGATATAGTTGTCTTCCAGTAGAGTATACAGCATATAGACATCTATACAGTAGTTATGCTACTGAGCTATATATGAGTTTTTTTCATAGTGATAATAAACACACTGTTTAATATTACATTATCCCTTCTCTTTTGGTATATTGATGATACCACTATATTTATTTTAATTTAAAAAGTCTAAGTACCTTTTTTCATAATCTATATACAGCTGTCATGTGACCCAGCTCTTCCCCAACCCATCTGCAGGGAAACTTCCATAGGAGGAGCTTCTAGTGCTTTACTGCCTGCCAAATGTTAAAAAAGGCAATTGAAATACAAAGGATAAATACATAATTAATATCAAATAAATGTTTTAAATCATCATGCAAAAATGTATTTGAACTCAAATCTTATTTTTTTTTTGTTCAAAAACATGGTGTGGGCTATCTAAGGGGAGCTTTTTCCAATTACAAGTCTGTTTCACACCCCTCCAGTCTGTGCCTATTGTTTGCATGTGCTTAGAATCACAGGGAGGTGATGCCTCCATCAACCAACATGTAATTTCCCACCCCCACCGTGTTTAGCTGTTTAGTGGACATGGAGGAGGAGGGAGGGAGTGGGCTGTCATTTACCAGAGTGTATATGCCCATATGTGTGATCCTATATTCATTTGGGCTGCAGAGATAAGAAAAAGGAAGGAAAAAAATTGCTTAGATGGGAACTGAAACTGGAGAATGCTCAATAGATGTGGCAACAGCTGGTGCAGATCTCAGGCTGCTGTATGGACACAGACAGGGAGGGAGGGACTGTGAACAGCATGACCTACCAGGTTTTTCTTTGCAAAATACAGAAAACAAATCCCATAATAACTTACTGTCAGGAACCATGAATCAGACGGAGACAGAAAATGTACTTAAAATCACACCTTTTAATAAAATGGTAAAAATGGTACAAATAGTAAATGTATTCAAAACATAACAAGGGTACAGTAGCCAAAGCGGGTAGTCAGAACAAGCCAGTAAATCAGAAAGCCAGAGATCAGCGTAGTCAAAGGCAGCAGACAGGATCAGGAACCAGAATGGACGTCAGCCAGGAAAGTCTTCAACAGAAACACAGCGGAGATTCTCAGATATGTTTGACCAAGGCAAAGGCACCGAAGGAATGAACCAGGCAGTTTAAATAGCAGAAATGGCTGGCTGTAGGCTGGACAGACATGCAGGAAAAGATCACTAGGTGCGCCATTGTGGAACGATGAGTGTTGGCAATTAACTGGCAGCTGAGCAACCTGAGCACTAAGAAGGAAAGGCTGAGAACCTGCACCTGCCCTGGCACTTGGTGAGTTTGAACACCATTAACACAGCACGGACTGGCCATTTCTAATGATGTGAGTTTAAGGATACTTTAATGCTTTGCAGTTTGAGATTAGCCATTTTAAAAAAAAAACTCACTTTGAAATAGTGAAACGTGCAGAAATTTGGACTTAATCCAAGTCCATTAATCGTGGACTAACGGTTAAGGCCGGGTTCACACTACTCCTACATGGAAGGCGGACGACTTCTGATCCGACTTTGCCCTACGTCTTCATGTCCGATTTCCATGCAACTTCAATGGACAGGATCCGACTTTGATCCGACCATACCAGGCCCTTTGAGTCTGGTATTAATCTTCAGGAGGGAACCCCATGCCAAAATGTAAAAATAAAAAAAACAGCATGGCCCCCCAAGACCATACCAGACCCTTTGGATCTGGAATGTATTTTTAAAAAAATGACCTGGGGTCCCCCCAAGATCCATACCAGACCTTTATCTGAGCATGCTGCCAGGCAGGCCAGGAAAGGGGGAGGCGAGTGAGCACCCCCCCTCCTGGACCATACCAGGCCACATGCCCTCAAAATGGGGGGGTGGGTGCTTTGGGGCAGGAAGGGCTTTGCACCCCCACCCGAAAGCACCTTGTCCCCATGTTGATGGATCCCTAAACAGGTCTGTGGGCAGGTGGCTTATCAGAATCTGGATCCCAGCCCCCCATGTGAATGAGTATGGGGTACATTGTATCCCTACCCATTCACCAACAAAGTGTCAAAAATAAATAAAAACTGTGCACTGGTTTTTGACAAAGTCCTTTATTAAAAATGAAGAATGTCCCCGTTGTAGCTCCAACGAATCTTCTTTCTCCAATGCTGATGTCTTCTTCTTCCGCCTCCACTGCCGATGTCTTCTGCCTCCAGTTCTTTTCCCTCTGCTGCTGATGCCTTCTTCCTCTGGTTCTTCTGCTGGTTCTTCTCCCGACGCTAGTTCCCGCAGTTGGGCCAGCTCCGTTCTTTACCAGTTCTTATATATACATGGGGCGTGACCATCCAGTGACATCATCTGGAGAACCTGTCCCCTTATGATGTCACCACCCCATCATATCCCCGGGCGGTGATATTATTAGGGGGCGGGGTCTCCAGATGACATCATCGGATGGCTGCGGGCTGCATACTGGACCTGTCGGGCTGCATGCTCGGATAAAGGTCATTTTTGGCATGGGGTTCCCCTTCAAGATCCTCAGAGCACAAGTCGCATGCCACAAGTTGGATCAGTTAAAGCGATGATCTGACTTGGATGTGACTTACATTCAAATCAATGGGCTGAAATCGTGCCCAAGTTGGACCAAAGTAGTTCCCCATGTTCCCCATGACTAAGCTCTGGGGGGCAGAGCAAAATGCATTGGGGTGTGGCCTGGTTGGAGTCCAGGCTGAGGTTGCCACTCTTCTCATCTCTGCAAGACACCACAGATGTGCGGCTTCCAGGGTCTACCCTCCTTCCCTTGAATCGGACCAAAGTAGTGCAGGAACCTTTTTCAAAGTCAGACTGACTTGTGTCGGACCAGTTAAGGTGGCTTTAAGTAATCATTCTTGCCCTTTTTTCATTGTGGTGTTGTATGATCAGGGGGTGTGGTGAGTATGTATCCTTTGCAGAAATATTCTGTGCTAGAAGGTGTCCCTCTTTCAACAGAAGATTAGAAGAAATAGTATCGGGGCCTAGAAATAACCAGCTCACACTCCAAATGTTGCATTGTTGGGAAATGTGTCTCATTCTGCTCATGCCCAAAAGTACTGGGATTTTAGAGTGGTGGAAGGACTTATTGAGGCGATTTCACCTAACTTTCATTCCCTGTGAAAGCAAGATAAGAAATAAGAGGAGTCGTTGTCAATGGGACAGGAACATGGACAGTAATAATATTCTGACAGAGGCTCTAACCCTTTCCCGTTGTATTGAAAATGTTTTGCTGTAGTCCTACTAAAGAGATTTCCCATAAGCCCTTGTCACAACAGGAAGTGAGGGGAGATATCAGATCTCTCCCATTGTGTATAGAAAATAGAATAATTCTTGAAAAAAAATATTACTGAAAGAATACATTTTTTTATATTTTTCAAACATTAAAAGTGATCTGTTCTAGAAGAGGTATTCAATTGCTAGTCCTAAACAAACTCATTAACATATCATATACAGCAAAGAAATCCAGCAAGGCTGATTGCCAATTTTGCCAAGAATAACCAGTGCTGATTAATTTTTATGCTAGTTCGCATAGACATAAAGATCTAACTAAAGCTTCATACACACCACTAGTTTTTTTGGGTTGAACGAAAAAAAAACTGACAGGTCGGAGCCACTGTTTTAACAATCCAATGTCAGTACAGTGATCTCCCCTGCTGTGCTATTGTGTTCTGACAGTGGGATGGCCCCCCACCAGAATACTTCCATCAGTACTCTCAGCCATTGGCTGAGAGCACTGATCAGGAGCCAGTTGGCAGTCCTTTTCCAATCATGAGCCTTCTGTCGGACCGGCTACCATATGCCGGCCAACATTCAGCCCGTGTGTACTAGGCTTTACTTAAACAACCAATAGATGACTCAGACAATTATAAATCTCAGATGGTGTTCAGTCTCTTGATACCTCTGGATCTGGTCTTTCCACTGCAGTGATCATTATATTAAACATTTGTTGAATTTTACACCTCTGTGCAACATTACTCCCACAGGTAGCCATTGCATTGTCTCATATAGGGGGAGATTTACTAAAACCATTGCACACAGGATCCGGTGCAGCTCTGCATAGTAACCAGCCTCCAGGTTTTATTGTCAAAGCTTAATTGAACCAGCTGAAGTTAGAAGCTTTACTATGCACAGCTGCACCATATTCTGTGTGCACCGATTTTAGTAAAACGCCCCCATATTGTGTTGAGTTGTTGAATGAAAAATTAAATGACTGCCACATTACCGAAGACAGTCTTAGGACCATGGGTGCCTATTGTAATATTGTGGGGTTTTAACTCATATGTGAGTTAGGAATTAAAGTTTAGCACGTGCTGGCCCTACTTTTATTTAAAAATAAAGCAAAGTCCATACATCAGGATTTCCCACACAAGTGTTTTTACTATCAGAACAGAAACAGTCAAAATAATACCAAGCCACATAGCTCTCTCTTCAGCAACACCACTGCCTCAAACATTGGCCTTTGGATTTGATTGGTCCATCAGACCTTCTTACCCAGCTCTCCTGGCTCCTTGGGTCCTCCTGGCTCTCAGCCTTTAGCCGCAGCACCCTGCTGTATGGACCCATGTCCTGGCCTCTCTTTAGGCGATCTCCTGGAACCTGCCTGAAGCCCTCCTGCCTCCTATCCTAAGATGTCCTGATTTTCTGGTGTCCCCGCAACAGAACAGAGCTGTCCTGGATGGAACACACCTGTCTTCTAATGGGAGTGCTACACTATGCCCAAGCCTATCATTATTACAGCTGTGAACACCTGCACACTCAGCCTTCAGGTCTTCAGCCTTCAGGTCTTCTGCAAGGTCTAGACACTGGGTTGGACATTTCTTCCCTTCTAAAGCACTTTGAGATCTCCGAACTGTGAAGCCCAATTCAGGAATTCCAAAATCTGGAGAAAGTTGTAAGAACAGTTTTCTCATAATCAATATTCCAAAGTCCCGCACTCCACATACGTTCAACTCCTGTGTCCTTTTTACAGCCATTTCCACAGTGGCAGGGCCTCACACTGTCACACTATAAACACAAAAATAAATGGTCAAGTAAATCACAATGTCATGTCAAACATTTATTTAGGAAAATGATCTGTGCTATAAATCTCTCAGGTAAGCTTTTTTTGTTTTTCTTTTCTTTTTTTGAGCATAAGTATAGGTGTTTTTGTGGGGGTGCGGGGGGTTCAGACTTGAACTTTTTAAAATTATTTTTAGGAAATGCAAAGCTAGTTACTAGGGAAACAAAACATGTAATATGTGTTTGCATGTTTTTCAGGTGCTCTCATTAAAGTCTGTTGGGGCCAAAAACACTCCAAGCCTGAATCTTGTAGTTTAAAATATAAATAAAGGCAAAACTTTTTTTTTTTTTAGTTTCAGATAGAGGGGAGAGGAATTAGAACACCTCTCTTTTTTTTGCTGTCTGTGCCCCCATTAGGAAGATTTGCCATCTCAGTTTGCCCTGTTTACCATTATCATTAAAAGAAAAAGAAAATCTCAAATTTTGGGCTGTCCCCAGAAAAGTAATAGCGGGAAAGGGAAATCTTCCAATGGCGATAGAAGTTCTGTTTTGGCTATGGGGCAGGAAGTTAAGGTATATTTCCCCAATGAAACAAAGAGAGCAAAAATAAACCCTACAGGCTTTATAACCCTCCCTTACTCTATCCAAAATGAAGAAAAAATGTTTTGCCTATACTGCTATTTTAGATATAGAAAGTCACTTTAGGTAGTCCACTGTCTTTGTACATGCACTGTTGGCAGACTATATTAAAACTCACAATAATCTCAGATTCAATAAAGCAGCATCATAAAAGGGTGTGTCTACCCAGTAAAATAAGTGTTTGGCCAAACTGGTGAGCAATTCTACATTTAGAGGTTCATCAGACATTTTCCAGTTGACCATTGTTGGGAAGCGTGATGCTATCAACTGAGCATCTGAGAGTTTATGTTTATGTGCACCCTGCAGACCCTAGACCTGAGGGTGGTTGGATATTGTATAAGATTTTCTCACAAAAAATAACTCTTATTTAAAAAGATGCAGAAATGCCAGGATATTTGCAGGTAGAAGAAATGCACATTGTATACAATTTTATTATCTTGTGGTGGAAAATGAAAGCCCCATACACACTATTCAATATCCTGTAGACCAGTGGTTCTCAACCCGTAGGCCGTGACCCCCTGGGGGGTCGATTGCCAATTTCCAGGGGGTTGCGACATCTCGCAGCACACATCGCTCTTAAGGGCATGTAGCTGCAATTGTATTATAAAACACTGTACCCACTCCTGTGCATAGCCAACACTGTACCCCCTCCTGTGCATAGCCACCTCTGTACCCCCTCCTGTGCATAGCCACCTCTGTACCCCCTCCTGTGCATAGACACCTCTGTACCCCCTCCGGTGTATAGCCACCTCTGTACCCCCTCCTGTGCATAGCCACCTCTGTACCCCCTTTGTCCACAGCCACCTCTGTACCCCCCCTGTCAACAGCCACTTATATATCCCCCTGTTCACAGCCATCTCTGTATCTCCCCCTGTCTACAGAAATGAAGGAGCAACGAAAATTATTTTACTGTTGGGGTCCCCACAACTTGGGAAATTTTATCGAGGGGTCACAACACTAGAGGGTTTGAGAACCACTGCTGTAGACATTTACTAAAACCATGTAATGCAAGGGCCTGCCTTATTGCATGCAAATTGAAACTCTTAAGGTTTGACCTCATATTATATGGTTTTGGTAAATCTGAAGACAAAGTCTACAGAAAATTGTATAGTGTGCATGGGGCTTAACTGTTCACAAAGATTGCTTTGTAGAGCTGTTGCAAACTGGACCTTTATAGTTTAGTTTTACTACCGGTGTGCTTCTTCAATGCCTCTTTAACATCTGAGCATTTTGTAGCTTGAAGCTTAAAACTCATATCTCAAAAAATTAGTTTATTTACATATGATCTTTACTAGCATTCTTACTAGAGAATAAAGCTGAATATTGCTGGGAAACAAGCCTTAGCTGAGTTGAGATGTTATGTGAGATAATCATTAACCGGGAAGTTAGCCAGGCTAAAAACTGTCACAGATGGGATTACACAGAGATGTGGTCAGAGGACAGCGTGTGGTCAATGCCGGTTGCAAGCAAAGAAAATATGCCAGGGCAAAGAAGTCTAAAAATAAAGCATGACTCATCTATCTATTGTAAATAAAACGAGACTAAGATTGATCAAACCAAAACAACAGCTATAATAAAAATGTAATGGAAACAAGGGATGTCAGCATTCCAGGGGGACACCGTGTCATTTTTTCACCCAATCAGGAAGGGAAATGCCACTTTCTGAAGGAATGGCTGCATTCGAGTGACCCAGCAAAGCAGCTGCAAAGGCAACTTTGGAAGGCCATGGTGCACAGGAAGCCATCAGCTAGGAGTGATTCGCTACAAATTGATAGTTGTGACACTTCTGATCTGCAACTACTGCAGTGTATGGCTTTGTGTGGTCATCTGCCCAGCTGATAGCACTCTAATAAGCCAGTCAAGGTGAAAGAAGCAGCCAGGTAAGAGGATTGAATTACTTAGAGTTGAGAAAGAAGAAGACATGCTCCTTTGATCCTCCCCTTATGTGACTTCTAGTTAAACCCTGAGATGTATAGGTGGAAAGGCGTGTCACAAAAAAAAACACCTCCACTTTAGCCATGCATACAAAACAAAAGCTGCCTTCCAGCAAAGGGGCCACAGGAAAGATAGCATTCACAATCTTCTTTTGCAGGCAGACCTGTTTTTGTTTTAAATTTTGAAAATGATATATTATTACATTTTTCCTATATGCATACAAATGTAGCTTTACAAATAAATAATTAGAAAATGACCAAGGATTAGTAGAGTACTGTGAGTTATGTAAATCGACAGCAAAGCAGGGGCTCTCTAATTGAAACCTTGGACTGAGCTCACTCCATTGACTCATTAAAGCCTAAAACAGGCCATACAACTAGTGGGTCAAACTAAAAAAATGATCCAATCCCCCCAACTACACCTTTGATGTGGATGGGAGAATAACTCCAGCTGAGCTATTGTATCGGATTGGTGTTGCCGCCTATAGTAAGTGACACTGATTATTCAGGAAAAACACAACAGGCTGGTTGTACACAAGTCGATCCATTGACCATGCCTGCCCTTTCCTGCCCGATACCCTATTTATAGCAGCCGAACTACAGATTCTATGAATGAAGCAGGATCTATAAATGGGCCACAGACAAATGATTGTTAGCTCTGCCCCCTCCATTCATAGATCCTGCGTCATTCATAGAAGCTACACTATATTACCAAAAGTATTCTGGGAAGGCTGTCCACAAGGTTTAGGAGTTTGTGTATGGGAATGTTTGACCATTCTTCCAGAAGTGCATTTGTGAGGTCAGGCACTCATGTGAAACGAAAAGGCCTGGCTCGTAGTCTCCACTCTAATTTATTCCAAAGACGTTCTATCGGGCTGAGGTCAGGACTCTGTGCAGGCCATGCAAGTTCCTCCACCCCAAACTCGTGCATCCATGTCTTTATGGACCTTGCTTTGTGCACTGGTCCAAATCATTTGGTGGAGGGAGGATTATGGTGTGGTGTTATTTTTCAGGGGTTCCAGTGAAAGGGAACCCTTAAGGTGCCAGCATACCAAGACATTTTGGACAATTTCATGCTCCTAACTTTGTAGGGAACAGTTTGGGGGTGGCCCCTTACTGTCCCAACATGACTGTGCACCAGTGCACAAACAAGGTCCATAAAGAAATGGATGAGCGAGTTTGGGGTGGAGGAACTTGACTGACCTGCACCGAGTCCTGACCTCAACCTGATAGAACACCTTTGGGATGAATTAGAGTGGAGGTTGCAAGCCAGGCCTTCTCGTCCAACATCAGTGCCTGACCTCACAAATGTGCTTCTGGAGGAATGGTCAAACTTTCCCATAGACACTCTCCTAAACCTTGTGGACAGCCTTCCCAGAAGAGTTGAAGCTGTTATAGCTGCAAAAGGTGGGCCAACTCAATATTGAACCCTATGGACTAAGACTGGGATGCCATTAAAGTTAATTTACATGTAAAGGCAGGCGTCCCAATCAGTGGTGTATATAGGTTTTGTGCTGCCCTAGGCCTGACTGAACTTGTGCAACCACCCCCTAATTTAAATATGACCCACCCCTTCCTGTCAAGACCACACCCTTTATTGTTTAAGACCTGCCCTGTCATCTGTAAACCACACCCCTTCCTCTTTAGACCCCGCCTTTTGTAACATTCACAGTGAGCCTTAAGCTAGCCATATTCTATACAATCTGACTGTACAATCTCCTTTTGAGCTACCATCAAATGTGTAGTACAAGGGCCTGCCTGATTGGATACAGAGTGAATGTATGCTTAGCTATGTCCTTATATTACATGGTTTTGGTAAATCTAAAGGGGAATGTCCAATCTGATTTTTTTTTAGTGTTGGATCAGCTTTATGGATATTGTACAGTCTAATTGTATAATGTATGGTCATCAGAAAGGGAAGGAGGGATGGATGGATAGAGGGATGAGTGGATGGATGGAAGTAGGGGTGAATGAATGGAAGGATGGACTGATTTATGGATGGAGGATGAATGGAAGGAGAGATGGATGGATGAATGGAAGGAGGGAAGAGTATATGTTGGGACAGATGTATGGAGGGATGTGTGGAGTGTCAGTAGATGTCACACACTGACCTAGTTTTCTCTGGACTGGCTTCTTCTTTCCACTGCAGAAGTGGACTTTAGTGAACACTCCCAAACATGCCTCTCGCACAGGGACCGGTCGTCCTTGCTGGGGCTGCTGCGTCTCTTGGAGGTACACACCCGGTCCCTGTTGGATTCTCTGGCCTGTCTCTTCTGTCGGATGAGAGAGCTGACTATAGATGCAGCCAGGGTCGGTGTGGGAAGGCTGAAGTTGTGCTGATTCCTCCCTATGCTCTTCTCCAGGATGATGGAGGGGAGAGGGATCAGGACTTTCCCAATCATTCCCAGTCCTGGAAGATCCCAACAGGTCACCAGAGGCTGGAAGACATCCTGAAAGATCCAGGATGGAGGGGTCGGTCACAGGGTATTATTCCTGGTAGGCAGAGGAGAGCCTGTGTAGTTTGGCAGCACATCCTTGAGCCAAGCATCCTACATTCTTTTCCTATGGGCGGACACATCCCTGGTCACCCAGATAGGAACCCCCTGAGATCCATGTCAGCAGTGTCAATGTCAGATGAGGAGGACTGATGGAGGGGGTGCCAGGTAGGGAGCAGTGAGAATCATCTGCTGTGTACACAGGACAGCCCTCCCCTCCTCTGCCGTCCTTGGATCTCAGCATGACATTAAAGTTTAAGTTCAGTGGACACCCTCCCCATTCCCCTGCTTTAGTGTCCTGCGATCCCCCACTGTCAGGACACCGGGGATTTGAAAACCCAGCGGCATCACCTACATCTGTAACTCTCAGCAGAAGAGGCACTCTGGACTCACATGGACAGCGCTGGCCAATCAGATTCCGTCTAGCCCGTCATGTCAGCATGTGGGTGGCCCCTTAGCGCTGGTGACACACACGGCCGGTGAGTGTCTCCCCTCTGGTGGATACCACCCGGGTGTGGTCCACAGCCCCCGCACCCCCATAGTGATGCCACTGTTGGTGCCACACTAAAAGTGTAGCGCAAGCCGAAGGTGACAATTTTCATGCAGGAGCTGGTAGGAGGCTGTTTTTTTCATGCGGGGGGTGGCTTTTTTGCTATCCGCCTGCAAAGTGCGGCCCTAGGCCTAGGCCTTGACGGCCTAGGCCAAGATACAGCGTTGGTCCCAATATTTTTGGTAATATAGTGTATAATACGGCTTCTATGAATGATCGGGCAGGAAGGGGTGGTTGTAGTTGTAGTCAAGCTCCAACAGCCAGTTGTATTAAACCCGCCACACTGGAAAATTAGTGCAGCAGTTATTTTTGTGTGTGGGGGGGTAGGATTTCTACTGATAGCAGAAAAATCAGTATAAGGGACACCAGGGGCGTTGCTAGGTGGGAAAAAGACTAGGGGCTCTAGCCTGAAGAAATGTGGCACGCAAAGTGAAAATGGGTGTGGTCTAAACTAAATAGTGGGCATGGCTTAAAGGGTCGTGGCTTTGGGGTGTGGCTCACGTCTGAGATGAACGAGGGTTGGAGGAAGGAAGAAAGAGATAGGGATGGAAAGAAAGAGAAGAGAAGTCAGGATGGAGGGACAGCAGGCCCAGATCCTATACCACAGTAACAATATGTGTATCCCAGGAGGTTTAACAGTCTGCAGATAAAGATACTCCAATCTGAGGTGAACCCTGTGGACACTACCTTCCTCCCTGAGGCGACCCCTGTGGACTACCGTAGACCATCGTCCGCTATCACCGTTCACTGTGCGAGCCCGAGGATGACTAAGACATAATACCACTCGACTTACTAAAGTAAAATACAATGTTACATTATTATCTTTATTACGCGAAGTTAGTAGGACTGTGGTATGGTTGGTACCTCTACCCTACTAACTTCGCGGTTGTGGTCCACTAACCTCATAGAAATAGACGTCTGACAATTTGGAGGACCCTATGTGTATAACAATGACACCATATCCTAGACCCGGACGACAGGGAG
>BLSH010318925.1:720191-744413 GCA_018402905.1 Glandirana rugosa | reverse complement strand
CCCGGAAGGATTTCCAGCTTTAGGACCGGAGCCCTTTTTGCGATTCGGCGCTGCGTCGCTTTAACTGACAATTGCGCGGTCGTGCGACGTTGTACCCAAACGAAATTTGCGTCCTTTTTTTCCCACAAATAGAGCTTTCTTTTGGTGGTATTTGATCACCACTGCGTCATTTCTGATCGCCGCTATAAACAAAAGAAGAGCAACAATTTTGCAAAAAAACCCAAATTTCTTACTTTTTCCTAAAATACAAATCCAAAAAAAAAATATAAAAAAACATTTTTTTTTACCGTTTTTGGCCGATTTATATTCTTCCTCATATTTGCGATAAAAAAAATCGCAATCGGCGTTTATTGATTGGTTTGCGCAAAAGTGCTCGCGTTTACGGATGATGAGAATTCATTTTTGGGGGTTTTATTTTTTTTTTATTTTTTACTAATAATGGCGGCAATCTGCGATTTTTTGCGGTACTGCGATATTTCAGCGGACATGTCGAAACATTTTGACACTTTTTTGGGACCATTGGCATTTATACAGCGATCAGTGCTATAAAAATGCACTGATTACTGTGTAAATGCCATTGGCAGTGAAGGGGTTAACTTGCAGGGGGTGCTCTAAGGGTTAACTATGTTCCTGGGCGTGTTCTAACTGTATGGGGGATGCCCTATCTGGGGAAGGGAAGTGGTCACAGCCTTCACGTACAGGAAGGCTGTGATCACAGCCCTTCCCCCTCACACAGAGCAGAGGTCCGTGTTTACTTACACGGACCTCCGCTCACTCACTCTGGGGGGGCCATCGCGGGTAGCCGGCGGCAATCGAAGCCGCCGCACCCGCTCCATGGCCCCCCCTGGACACAGTGAGCGCACGCTCACTAAACTCGTTCCCGCAGCCGCCGTCGTATGACGGCGATTTGCGGGAACGAGCCACTTTGCCGCCGTCAGATGCCGATCGGCGGTCGGCAAGTGGTTAAGGCACTGCTGGAAAATAATGGTGGTCCCACAAAATATTGACACTTTGGGCACAATTTGGACATTTTCACTTAGGGGTGTAATCACTTTTGTTGCCAGCAGTTTAGACACTAATGGCTGTGTGTTGAGTTATTTTCAGGGGGCAGCAAATATACACTGTTATACAAGCTGTACACTCACTACTTTACATTGTAGCAAAGTGTAATTTCTTCAGTGTTGTTACATGAAAAAATATAATAAAATATTTACAAAAATGTGAGGAGTGTACTCAATTTTGTGAGATACTGTATATGCATAAAGTGCTTAAAGTCTCTTTAAGGTGCGGAAAGTGCTTTTGTGCTATCTTGACGCATTTCGTTGTCACTGTGCAATGTTGTCAAAAGCAGCTTAAGTCTTTATAAACGCTTTAATAACTTGCAGCACATTGGAGACTTAAATGAATCGGCATAAATTACATATTCTTGTGTTGTCCTGCCTAGTCAGATTTTAATAGATTTTATTGCAAATCTGCATGACAACCCCAAGTCAGTGAGACTGGGATGTCCAGGCAGCTAAAAGAGGGAGAAAGGAAAACGGTGTCACAGTGTAATAACCTGTGGGACAAAAGAAAGCTCCTAACTACCTTCAATATTAGTAGGTAGTAGTCTGGTTGCAAACTGGGGTATGCAATTAGAGGGCACATTCAAATCATTTGCTACATTTTTATCTTTTTCTGATTTTTTTTATACATTACACTGTGGCAAATTATGTTTTCTATACAATATTCCAATTTTTTTATAATGAGTATGAGATTATTAAAATGGGCACAGAGCAGAACACTGGGTTTATAAAAATGAAAATATAGTACTGAAGTCTGCCAGATAACATATATAATTTTGCTTTATAAAGGGCATCTATGTGAACAAGTAATTCATTTTTAAGTCATGTTATGAATTAACAAGGTTATCCACAACCAAATGGCACTGTGTGAAAAAGTAATTGCTCAACCCAATTACAGAGATAATTACCGTCAATTGATTACACACAGCAAGGCTTGATTACCTTCAGTCTTGCTAAGTATTAACCTCACTTATTATTTAAAACTATTTCCATCAGGATGATGTTTCCAATATAGGGCTAATGCACATGGCCAATTAGGGCCGTACACCATCCAGACCAGTATATTTCTGATTTGGTCAGGTGTTTTTGATCAGCCGTGTACAGGAAACCTGTACAAATTAATGACAGGCTAAAATTATCCATGACTGTTCACTGTGGTCAGTGGCGGCTGGTGCTGAATATTTTGGGGGGGCGGCAAAGAAACCCCCCCCTGCCCGGCGGGTCAGGAACAGCAAACAACTGTGGGTCAGACAGGAAGGCGGCGATCCGTGTCTTACCTTCCGATGACAAGGTGGTGCTGGATCCTGGAAGCGTCTGTGGCTGCCCCTCCGCCCACTGCACCTTGCTCCAGCTGGTGACAGGGCGCCGATTCTGACGGAACACCGGGCCATTGCTTCTAATAAGGAAAGCAAAATTATGATGAAAGGGGTGAAATAAAGTTTGAGTCAAGTCCTGACTTAAAGCCAAAGGGGATGCTGTGGCAAATTTGGACATAAATGGTTTATGATTGAATGCCTACCTGGATGAAAGCAGTTTGGAGAGGAATAATTGACTAAAATTACTCAGGGGCAGGGGGTGGGCAAATAATTTTCCCAAGGTATAAAAAATAAAAATATCTCCACAGTACCCGAAACCAAAACACTTTGTACTGATGTGGATGTGGAGCAGCTAACATAATTGTGTACCACCAACCACAATAGTGAATTATAAAATGAAAATATGCAAACCTCATATCCACAAATGTATCTGCTTTCTCTGATATCTGTAGTTCACACTTCTCAGACTCTGTTTTCACAGTGTAAAGGAAGTTTGTAATTCTGTATATAATTGTACTCTATTTTGTATGTATTGCACACTGTACTCATTGTGCACACTGCACTAATAATGTTTTCATTACATGTTTGCATTCTTTCAAGTCCTGATTAGAATTAGTCTGCCTATGTTATGCCCCTTGTTACCATACAAGTACTATTGTAATATTAATGTGATACCTACGTAATCACGTGTATAAAAACCTTCAATTGCGTCATAATAAAGCAGAACAGTTATTTGGAAAGATGCTGAGTGTATCTTTTGTGTCTGTTCCCTACTGCAGTAGTTATTATTAATTTGGAACCACTAATCAATATGAGGATAGGAGTTGCCTATCTATAAAATTCCAGGTCAAATGGCGAGCCAGCCAGGAGGGTTATTTACAGGTGACCCTGAGAATCCGAAATGAGGAGCTTGAGACGATAATCAGCCGGCTGAGGTAAGCCTTTTGCTTACATTTGAGTTATCAGACTTCCCCGATCGGTAAGGCATTTTCAGGACAAAGGGTACCTTGTCCCCCCTTAATCAAACTGTATTGATTGGTGGTTATATGTTATGTCGTCACTGTATACTGTCCATCAAAGTGTTATAGATAAGAAAGGGAAGAATAGTGCTGTTCACGGGTTATATATGAAATACACATCTGCTAGATAAAGTAGTTTAGAGGCAAGAGGGTATAGGCACAAATAGAAAAGAGAGAAGACTGGCCAGTCATGGGCATTAAATTAAGTAAGAGAATGAAGGGTAAGAGACCCTCAAAAATGCCCAGCGCAAGAGGAGCACTATAAAATATATGAACCGAAGGTGCAGTTCCGCCTATACTGAGCCTCTAGATAAATGGTTAGAGTGGACAGCGATCCACAATAGGTAACTGGGTTACCAAAGGACTAAGAATCATGCAGATTTAAACAGCTAGAGGAACAGCTATCTATGTGAGCGGGATGGATAAAGGGTGACAGACATTTAACACTAGACAGAAAGGGACATTGTGATGTTGAGTTGTGGGATACATTTAGGGTCAGGCACTACAACTACTGAATTCTAAAACAGAAAAAGGAGAGTCAAAACAGAATACTTTATATGTTGTCAGAGAGGAAATATGGGATCAGCACTATGGCTGCCCGTTTGATCATAGAAGCTGAAGTATGGGATTACAGTACAAGGGATATAAGAACACAATAAGGAAAGCAGAACTTAGGGAGGTAAAACTCAATTTAAGCAGGGAAATATTAAAGAGAGTTAAAAGAAAGTGATCGAATGATATGCATGTGTTGTGTACAAATGGGAAACATGTAAGCCATTTAGAGAGATAATTGTGTATGTGTGTGAATGCTGGAACCTTTAGTTCCACATCATGTGAGCCCCGTGCAGCTGTGACCCCCTCCCAAAGAATGTGCATTAGTGGCAAGGACACCCATGATATGACTATACGTATATCATAACAAAATGTGCTGGGTTAATGAATGTAATGATAAACAATGTGATCACAATTATTTTGAATCTGTTTTCCAAACATGGTAAAATGAAGGTTACATTTAAACATGTACATAGACAAGTGCACAAAGTATAGAATTAAATTAAATATCCTTTGATAGTGGAAACAGTGCATTTAAAAAAAAAAGGGAAATTAAGTAAAATGTCCTCCTTTAAGGAAATATATCTGTGGATATATATGAGAATTAGGGTGTGATATTGAGATTATCACTGGAGAATTAATTTCTGATATGTGTTTAACAATTTTATTAATAATATAGGTATATTGTAATTGGTTTAGACAACCTTTGGTTGTAAATGAAACCTAAAGGTCTGGTAATAACTTGATGAGTGGTCCATGATGTGAGAGTAATTAATAAAAAATGTAAATATAACAGAACCATGACATCCAGTCCACACACCCTGTTAGGATAGATGCCACCTGCAGCCAGCTGTTTTATAGTTTTTGATCTGGCCGAGGGCTTTCTGTTCTGTCATATACAGATTGTTGGTACTTTTGTTTTTATTTATTTTTGAAATAAAAAACAGAAGATGTGGATTGTGAAATGACGTGCCCCTTCTCCTTGTTAGTGCAGTGTTATAAGCAGAAGAATATTTTAGATTTATGGACATCTCTGCATGACTGCTTGGTATTGTTATAATTTATTCTGTTATGACATCAGGAAAATAATGTCAGGTAGAAACTAAGGACTTGTGTTATTTTGCTAAAACTACCAACAGAGCAAGCAATGAGAACTTATATTGCCAGGAAAGAGTTGTCTTTTTGAAACATGACATTGGAGCTCTTCCACAAAGCATGATAATGAAACAAGCCATTGTAATATATTTATGCAAGTTGGACTCCGTAGTGAAGGGTTCACCCCAATATATCAGAGTAGTAGTAGCAAAGTGCTGCTACATTAAGTTTACAAAGTTACAGACATTATTGTGGTCAAATATTTCATTTTTAATGGTCCCACATTTCTGCGCAGCAAATATTGCAAACAGCTAAACTAAATATTTGTTCAATTAAAGGTTTAAAATATGAATTTGTATTGTTGTTTATGTACAAATCTAGCAATGAAAAATGCGTACATTTGAGTCCAGCCACTTTATTTTCCTCTATTGGAGGAGGCTGGAGACAAAGAAAACCACATGTGTTATATTGTTGATGTAGGAATCAGCTTCTGTGGGCCCAGTGCAGGACACGCTCCCTGAAGACCCAGATATTTTTTTTTTTTTGTAGATTTGATCCTGGTTTTATACTGAGAATGGCAATGCCCATGCTGATTATGCAGTTTATCACCCAGAAGGACGCTCTGTATTCAGTTATTGGATCCGTCTTCCCCAGCTCAACAAACAGAGCTCCATGCTTTAGCAAATCTTGTGAACTATCAAAAGTGTGTATATATTTATATAGATAGTAGGGAAATTAGAGAGCTTTTGGTTCCATTAGAAGGGCTAGAAGTTGTTTTTACTTCGGCAGGTAAACCAATCAAGCATGTTAAGCTAATTGATTGGCTGTCTTCAGCCTTCTAGCTTCTTGCTGAGGTAGCCATACTAACAGTAAAACTGCATTACGGCCCCGGACACTTGCTGGGTCTGTGCAACTCACAGATTCCAGACTAGCTCTGGCCCAGTATAGCTGGGATTAATAATTCAACTTTAAGGACCCCAGAACGAGAAGAACAAGTGGTCCACAGGGGGCAACTTCTTATGAAACAGGACTTTGGAAAAAGGTGATCTTTTATGTCTGGCAGCCACTCTTTTCCCTCCAGCTTGACACATGGACCGTGCTATCAGTCACAAGCAGTTATGGCTGCCTTAGTAAATGAGTGTGGGATAGAGCCAGGGTTCTCCACAGTTGTTTTTATAACATACCACTTCTTGTTTTACCTGTTACCAAAGGTGTTACCAAAAGGTGAACTTCCTCCCAGAGATTAAAAAAAAAGATATATCCAGGTGCCCAAGTCAGGATCTTACGGGTATGCATTTTGTCTGTATGGACATGTTTTCTGGATGTCCAGTGGCAAATACTACTGCAAAGGCCACAGTAAAAAGTGTTATCAGAAAAAGTTTGTAAGTAATGAGTGCCAGATTCTACAGAGAGTAACAGAGGGACTATTTTTTATGGGAGAGTCCTTACTAGAAGTTTTAAGGTTTTATTTTTACACCCCCTACCGTCTACAATGTAGTGGGAAAAGTAGAGTAAGAAACTAGAAAACTATTTCCTGAATGTTTACTTATATTTTATTAAGTCCCTAAGGGGACATCAGACTCTCTCCCTATGAGATTTGGTTTGGGAGAGTGTTGCTCACTTGCCTATTTTTTGTCTCAACAGCTGAAGCCTCCACTTGAACCACAGAGAATGTTGCTGATCTTTTAAGGTTTTTGACAAATTAATTATGTGTTTTCTCCCCAATTCCAGATTCTAACAGTTTAGAAGGATCTCATAAACGAAAGCCAGGTGACTTGTGGATTGTTAAGAGACATTTATATATAAGGAAATGTTTGGCGACTCAATACAGCGTCTATTCATGTACAGTTTTGCAAAAGTCACCTGGATCCACACCTGACACTGCAAAAATGACTACATTAAAGAATCTCTGTGTTTGATTTGTTTCCCTCTTGGAATCACAGACTAGAGTACTATTTATTCAAATGCTTTAATTGTAAGGGATATAACTATAGATATATTTAATGGGATTTGAAAAGTAGTTCAGCCATGTTGAAGTCATATTTGTCTTTTATACGTCTTCCATCTTATGTAGAATTGTCTGCGTTTACACTTGCTGATAAATCAGCACGCCAGCAATTAAGCTAGAAGGTCATTCTGGCCACACGAGTGTACAGCCAATACTCTGTAAATATTTCTTATCAATCATTTGTTTTTCACAATGAAAAGTAATTTTGTAATGAAAAAGCTTCTCAGCTATTATATTCTCCACAATGGAGTTTTGCATTTTTGGCCAGGACTACCTCCACCTAAGCATGTGGAGGTTCCAGGTTAAATGTGATAGCAGGTTAGCGATCAAAATATTGAGCAAAAGAGGGGATATTGTAAAGGAAATTTGTAATTCTGTATATAATTGTATTCTATTTTGTATGTATTGCACACTGCACTCATTGTGCACACGGCACTAATAATGTTTTCATTACATGTTTGCATTCTTTCGAGTCCTGATTAGAATTAGTCTGCCTATGTTACGCCCCTTGTTACCATACAAGTACTATTGTAATATTAATGTGATACCTACGTAATCACGTGTATAAAAGCCTTCAATTGCGTCATAATAAAGCAGATTAGTTATTTGGAAAGATGCTGAGTGTATCTTTTGTGTCTGTTCCCTACTGCAGTAGTTATTATTAATTTGGAACCACTAATCAATATGAGGATAGAAGTTGCCTATCCATAAAATTCCAGGTCAACTGTGTGTCCTTTAAATTTCAGATCCACACTAAGACACCCACATCCCTCTCTGGCAGGGCCTGAGCAGCTAAATATACACAGACAGGTGGCAATCTCAGCGAGTTTGGAAGTGAATACATTTGTGGATGTACTGTAAGTTCAGTAAAAAGAAATGTTTGAAGGGAAAATTAAAATCCCTCTCAGACTAAACCAGCAAAACTAAATATCACTGAGCCTAAATAAGGCTTTTGGTTCTGGATCCATGGCTGTGACATCCTCACTCTAGGTGGGTCAATAGTGGAATGCCCTTAACTGACTATAAGCTGGATGGAATCTCTTTTCATTGCTCATTAATATTTACAATTCTAAGTGCATTTTTGTACATCTTTTAATTAATAAATAAAACAGTAAGTATTATGAACTTTATGTGTATTCCTCTATGAGTTTTATTTGATCCAGTACTGGAGGAGAGCAGTTATGAGAATCTGATGTGGTTATGATAGAGGAGGCTGGTTTTAACATATGCTGTATATGACCTCTCTAAACCACTGAGGTCCATCCCAGGAGGTGTGGGCACATCTGAAGAGCAACATGGTGGCGGAAGGGGTTAATTGGCAGGATAACACTCAACTATATGCTGGGACTATTCCTTTAAATATTTTGAGGACTTTTCTACATATAATGTTTTTTTTCACTAAATTTATTTTGCACTGGATTTATGTGGCATAATATTTTGCATGTGTTTGCTACACGATGTTATACACATGAGAGACTGTGAGGTATGAATTGTGTTTATTCAGCATGGGTTGTTCACAAATTTGATTATAAATAGAGAGCTGAACATATTTTTATTTTATCATTTTCCCAAGGTATCACACGAGAAACTGGGACTGTTGTGGAGGGCAGAACTTAATTCTGCTTAATATTAATTTTCAACCTGGGAAGGTCCATAAGAACATAAACATATAGAAAACAAACACCTGGCGCTAGGAATAATAGTTACAGCTGCTCATGAAATTCAGATGGGTGATCGTGAGGTGGTATAGGCAGGTATAAAAACTAAGCTGCAAATTTAGCACTCTCCGTCCACCAACCCAAACTGTAAAATAACAGCCAGATGGGGATCTTCCCATGCTTCAGCCTCAATTCCTTGCTTCGCACCTGCAGCATTTTTACCTTGAACTGCACTGTGTCAAACTCACCCATTGAGTTCAGTGGAGCAATACTACTACCCTGTGCAATGCATAGGATTGCAGTGTGGTAGTGCGGCATTATAGGGTTAAATCAGGTGGCGAGGAGGCAATATGGTACCCCCTCGCTATCTGTCAAATTCCTTCTGCAAAGCACAGGGACTCAAAAGAGAGAGCCTGAGATCCGCACAGCCGGGATTTCTGCAGATCCTGACCTGGACTGAAGAACAGGTGCATGGCTCCTGGGGTTTGCAGCATACAGGCGCTAAAACAAAAAGAACTTGGCCAGGTAGCAGAGCGGTTGGAGAGAATCAGGACATCTCCTAGGCAGTGCTCTCCCTCTAAAACATAGCCTCCCCTCTGTACCAATCATCTCCTCAGGCTCTCTCCTTCCAGTTCTTTCAGCTCTTCACACGGACATTTTTCAGCGTAACTCTCTGATCCTGTCAGCTCAAAGAGACACGCTGACAGTGGAGGCATCGATAGGGATGGCCAAAGGGCCAGATGTGGCCCTGGGGCCACAATTTGCCCAAGTATGCTCTATAGCATTATGAAAAATTAAAGGTTAAGCCTAGGTTCACACTCTTGCGATGCAGGAACCAGTGCGGGTTCCCGCATTGCATCTCACCGCAGGCAGTTCACACAGTCCTCTGCGAACTGCTGCGGGTGTCAATACAAAGTTAATGACACCCCCAGATTGGTTCACAGATCACAGTGCGAGTTGTGGAGGCGGACAGGAATCGAATCGCATGGGTGCGATTCCAGTGGGGGAAATAAAAAGCCCCTGCACCTTTTTTGTGCAAATCGAATGTGAGTTCAGCCATACAAACTGTATGGCTGAACTCAAATTGCACAGACATCGCATGTGGTCGGCACAGCAATATGGGTGCGAATCATCACATGCAATGTCTATGTTTGCATATATGTGAACCCAGGCTAAAACTGAATTAATAAGGGCTGACCTTTCTGTTTATCAATTTAGCACATCTAGATGATGTTTGCACTTCTAGATTACATTGTTTTTTAGACATGTTTATGTCATTTAAATTCACTGCATATATAGAGAGAGAGAGAGAGAACAGCATTTCCCCCCAAAGGTATTGAACTAACATAGAATTAGAGATGTAGCATATGTAATCACTTGTCATAAAGAGTTCTTCCTGTTGAAAATAATAAAAACTCAGTTATCTGTTCCCCATTCTATAGAATGCATACAAAAAGGGGGCTTGAATTACATTTTAATATTGATTTTCTAATCTAATAGGACTGATTGATGGCGGCCATCCTACTTAAACTCATGCCAGCGTGTGTCCAACATGTAAATGCTGGAGTTGCCAAAAAGCACTCAAGGACCTGATATTAATATATTTCAACTGAAGTTAGAAAGCAGTAAGGCCTTGTGAAGATATACTGCTCTAGAATACATAACGGAGTGCCTGCAGTTATAAAATGTGAGCTAAATCCTAATTTTTCTGTAGCCATGTTGTTCAAAATAATATTGATTCAATATTAGATTAGATGGTAGAAAATGTTTTCCCCTCCAACATTTTGTAGACATAGCCTGAATATTAAAAGCATGTTTCCATGTGACCTAGACTTTTATACTGATTTTTGTTACTGTTTATTTCTTGTTTTGTTGTTGGAGAATGCCTATTACCATTTTCCTCTGATCATGTTTACTGATAAAATAACAGTTATCAACAAAAAGGTTATTGAATGGTGGAGAAACAAAGGAAGCGTACTCGCAGATGAAAATCACAGTCTTACTATACTGCGGTGTGCATTCAAATTATCTACAATGCAGATCTATCTTATTTTATTTCTGGAATTCTAATAAAAATATACATAGACATTTTATTGTGGGTTGCACAAAACTAAACACTGGATCTTTTGCTGAGTGTGCATGCACATAATTTACTTAATTGTAATAAATGTTATGTAACTATGCATTTTATTTAGGTGTAAGAAAATTGCAGACTATAGAAACATATGCAAAGTAAATTAGTACAGGTTTTTGTACACTGCTGTATCATAGATGTCTGTGCTCAACTGGACTGAGCAAAAAAAAAGCTTGAAAGTTCCTACAGAAAAAGCAGGAGATAATATATGGCATTTGAGATGATGTAGAAGTGGTTAGATTTCATATGACAGCCATAATTTACTACACAAGATTGAGGAAGTATTGTCCACTGCTGTTTGGGGACAGCATCCAGAATAAAGAGGCAATAGGACATGCTGACTTACAGGCAGACCTTGAGTGCCTTTGTGCACAGCCTGCTGAGTTTCCCATAGGAGTATTTGACTTTTTTAAAAATGTTGTTAACAGTGATGTTGATATAGATAAAGAAAGAATAATAGAAAGGCTAAAATACCAGCCTTCCCATTGATTCACCTCCCTTAATAGAGGTCATGTAATCTGCCTTTTGTTAAAACCTGTATATAGGTTAATTTTAATTAGGCTCATTTGTGTTCACTAAACCTTATTGGAGTGTTTATGGGCATTATGCAAGTCAGCAGAACTTCAGCTTGCATGGTGTAAAGACATATGCAATACATTATACCTACATTACTATATTTTTAGATAGAGTAGGGAAGGGTTAAAACCCTTGAAGGTTTTATTATAGCACCGAACTGTACAGACAGAATTATTTTTTCTGTAATCATAACTTCCCACAGCCTCCTTCCTAACATTACATAGAAAGGAAAGCTTTCACATGTTTTTAGCATGGCAAAAGAAATGAAAAAGGTAAACCACAAATTTGAAATATTTTTGCTACATGAATTGGAACAAGTAACAAATATAAAGCAGGTGTTAGCCAGACAGTGTGCTTTTAGGACCCGCACCCATACCCACACCGCTGTCAAATTGGAAGCAGAGGCCATGTCTGTGCAGCTGCTGCCTCCCAATTGACATGAATGGGACTGCTTGCATGGGTGGGGAGATAGGGAACACCTGTGCATCCCCATGCAAGCAAATATAGCTCTCACTCCGGCATATACTTAAGTATGCCTGTGTGAATGAGGCCTTAAGTAAACATGTAATGTTAAGAAATGCAAGGGTTGGCTTCGCTATGCTATTGCCTATGTGTTCATTGTAATCAAGTAATCATGTGTTAGCAGAATCCTTTTTTTTTCTAATTTCTCTTGTTCATAATTGGGTATACAAAGAGAACACAGCTTCACCTGATTTACAAAGATTTACTTTGTAAAGAAAACATACAATATGCTAAGTGAATAGAACTGTTGTTTTGTTAAAATGAACCGCATACTGTAGTATTGAGGCAAAATGATCAGTATCACGCAGCTAGTATTTCACTCATTGAGAATGCAGAAATGTCAATGCCATGTTTGTATAATGACAGGTTTCTATTAAGAAGATTATCAGACGTTATAAGTATTTCATGTTGCAAATGATTGTGAAAACAAATATCTTTCCCACTTGTACTAAAAGAGAAAGCTGCAAGCAAGGAGTAAATAAACACACTTTTAACCCCTTCCTTACCGGGCACTTAAACCCCCCTCCTGCCCAGACCAATTTTTGGCTTTCAGCGCTGTCGCATTTTGAATGACAATTGCGCGGTCGTGCGACGTTGTACCCAAATAAAATTTTGCGTCCTTTTTTTCCCACAAATAGAGCTTTCTTTTGGTGGTATTTCATCCCCTCTGCGTCATTTCTGATCGCCGCTATAAACAAAAAATGAGCGACAATTTTGCAAAAAAGAACAATATTTTTTACTTTTTGCTAAAGTACAAATCCATTAAAAAAATTATTCATCGGTTTTGGCAGATATATATTCTTCTACATATTTTTGTTAAAAAAAAAAATCGCAATCGGCGTATATTGATTGGTTTGCGCAAAAGTTATCGCGTCTACAAACTGGGAATTGATTTATGGCGTTTTTATTATTATTTTTTTTTTTACTAGTAATGGCGGCGATCTGCGATTTTTATCGGGACTGCGATATTTGGGCGGAAATGTCGGACATTTTTTACACATTTTTGGGACCAATGACATTTATACAGCGATCAGAAATGTAAATATCCACTGATTACTGTATAAATGTCATTGGCAGTGAAGGGGTTAACCAGCAGGGGGCAGTGAAGGGGATAAATATGTTCCCTGGGTGTGTTCTAACTGTGGGGGGGCAGGGCTGGCCGGGACATAACAGATCTAACTGATCCCAGTGACAGGGATCAGTAGATCTGCTATGTCCCCTGTCACAGAACGGGGAACCGCCGTGTTTACACTCCTAAAAGTGATCGGCGGGTCTCGGGCGGACATCGAGTCCGCCCGACCCACGGGCATGCCCGCGCAGCGTGCGGCGCGCGCGCCGCCGCTGCCGCTAGGGGGCGTGCCTGGAGCGTGCGCAGTGGAGGATGTCCATGGACGTCCTCCGGGCATTTCAGGTCCGCGCTGAAGCCGTACTTCGGCAATAGCGTGGACCTGGAGTGGTTAAATAATAATAACAAATAATAAATTGCTGCACCTCTAGAATGATGGTATCACCCTCCATGTGTTATAAACACAATAAATAATCATCATAGTGTAATAATTGTATATGCACAACAAATATCGAAAAACAACTCTTGTCCAGTAAAGTTCAAATATATATGCAAAAATACATGTTAACACATCCGGTGACAAAGTCAATGTGCGATTATTCAAAGCACGTGCAGAAGATACATGAAGGTTGAAAGCCACCACCACCAAACCCCTTTGGGTGTACTCTCACCTCAATATGTTGATCCTCACAACAAAAGTAAAAACACACTCCTGTGTAATTACTCAGATCCCCCTCTCCTCAGTATGGCCATCTCAAGCAACTCTTGTTGAAACCTCTGGTGTCATATTTCACATGCTTTGTGATATGCCTTTAAATGTAATATGTACAATTCTATCCTTGGTTCCTCCCCTTCCTGTAGCTCAGATTTATCCTGTGTAGTTAGCTTCACCCTTTGTTCATTTTTCCCAGTAATTCATCTCAGCCACATGTCTCATGGAGTGGATCACAATATGATCTATTGACCTATCCAATGTCCATTGTTGTAAGATACTCACAGTCTATGGATTAAACTTCACAAGATCTACAAGGTGTCGTCTGGATTGAATCACTGTCTGTTTATCCAGCTAAGATTGGGTTATCGAAATCTCAACACAACTGTAAGTTACAGAGATCACACTTTCAATTGGAGATTGGAGAAGCAGAACAGTCAAAAGATTGTTAGAAAGATCAGTGAAATGTCTTTCATATGATCCCTGCTAGCTCTGGATACACAGTGAGATGTTATATGGACACTGGAAACAGCAGCTAACAGGCAGTGCAGCCATTAGTATACAAGCCTGTATGTGTCTGCAAGCAAAGCTCAGCATAGCACTCATCAGCCACAGGACAATACTGCTGTGAATGTTCATAGAACTGTGCCATACAGTTTATACACTGCCTCTATATGCATTAGCACATGGCTTTTGTCTGTGAAATCTTATAAGAAAGTCAAAGTAAACCTTTCTGCAACTGTAGCCTAGGAAATCTGAGCCAGGCACAGCAAATTGATACATTACTGCTGGAAGAACTTTACTATTAACCCCTCTCCTTGTTAACATAATGCTTCAGTCTGGGGAAACTAATACACAACCATAATCAGAACTCCTTCCAGATCAGGAATTAAACCCTGAATCAAACAATAGAGAAAAACGCTTAACATAACCAATCTGGAAAGTGCAAGAGAATATTAAAGCTGACAAGGAGCTGCTGTCTAATATCAATGACTTATGGTCTAATACTGTTAAATGCATATCTGCTTTCTCCCAACAATCTCCTGATCCATTACAACTAGAGGACACTATCAAGAGATTTAATGTTGCTTATGAGAGTTATAAAAGAATGTGTGTTAAATATAGTGATCTCTTAAAGTGTTACAACACTCAAGGGTCATTGGAAGAATTAAAGGGATTTGAGAATCTCAAGAGACAATTTAGTGATGCAAACAAAGACAAAGACAAAAGTGAGAATAACACAGCTTCATGAATCCAGATCTTAACATCTGCATCCACTAGATCAGTGGTTCTCAACCTGCCTAGGGCCGTGACCCCGTGATAAAATTTCCCAAGTTATGGGGACCCCCAACAGTAAAATTTTTATCGTTACTCCTTCTGCTTCCTATTGCTGTAATTTTGCGACTGTGGTGAATCAAAATATTTCACACAAATAAAGCTTTCTTTTAGGGGTATTTGCACACCACTGGGTTTTTTGTGTTTATTCTATGAATAAAAAAAAAGACAGAACATTTAAAAAAAAAAACAATTTTTTACTTTCCCGCTGTGTACAATGACAGGGGAGTAGGTGGGCTGGGGAATGCGTCTGAAACCCTGGAACAAGCAGTAACCTATGGGTACATCTCGGTGTCTGTATGTGCTACCTGTGGCGGGTTGGCAAATGGTTAATTACCAATGGTATTTGTAATATGCAGCAGGAAGGGGGTTAATGTACTGCCACTGATGCATTAATGACCTGTGGCCGTTAATTAACCCCTTCATGCAGCAGCATGAAAGGGTTAATCAACACTGACACTGGTGCCACTAATGCAGCACAAAGGGGTTAATTAACGGCCACAGGTCATTAATGCATCAGTGGCAGTACATTAACCCCCTTCCTGCTGCATATTACAAATACCATTGGTAATTAATTAACCTATCCTCAGCCCTGCCTCCCCCCCCATTGAAAGGGTTCATTAACTCCTTTGCAGATGCTTACTTGTGTGATCTTCGATGCACTCCTTGGTTCCCTCCTCCTTCAGTTAACAGCTCCGGCAGACAGCTCCACTACCATCCAGCCTCTTGCTGACGTCACGCCGTTCAGGACTAGGAATCGCCTGTCCGACGGAGGATTAGTCCATCTGACAGGGAGGTGAAGGGTAGGGCTGGCTGCTCACAGGCTTGTGCTGGGTGCAGGAAAGCACTCGGCACATGCTGCAGCCATTAGCTCTGTAGCGCGTGCGATGTGTACAGACAGTTAGTGTACATGTCTAGCCTGGTTTTAGCAGCAAAACCAGCTCTTCTCCTGCGCCCCCCCTCCAGTAAATGGTACCGCCCAGTGCATTCTCTACTTCCTTGTACCAGCCCTGCTTGCTGGCTGAGATGGACCCGACATTACTGTACATACAGAGTCGGGTCTGCCCAGATTGCAACAGCATTCGCGACCCCCTGGAAATCGGCAATCGACCCCCCAGGGGGTCGCGACCCACGGTTTGAGACCCGCTGCACTAGATGCTCCACAAGATCTTCCAAATCCCTACAATCAAGATTGTCTACACTCAGTGTACTCAACTCATAAAAGCCTGGGCAGATGCTGAAGCTTCTAAAATTCAGGCATCTTTCTCCCAAAAGAAAGCAGAAATGGAAACTGAAGCTGCACGCCATAAAGTAGAGATGGAAGCTCAAGCTTCACGCATGGGCACTGAAGCTGAATGCCAGAAAGCAGAGATGGAAGCTTAAGCTGCACACATGGAAGCTCAAGCTGCACATCTGGAAGCTCAAGTTGCATGCCAGAAATGTGAGCATGCCACAGCCATGGCAAGGTTAAGGGTCTTAGAACAAGCCGCCAGTGGAAGCGAAAGAGACAACAGTTGCAGACACTCAGTTGTATCTTATGCCTCAGATTCTTCATATACCTCTCCAGAATGTCAACTCCCTGTAACAGCAGCCAAAGCGCTCAATCAAAGTCTCTTCTCTGCACCTACTGTATCTCAAGACAATTTGCCTTTATATCTTCCAGTACATCAGACTGCAGCATCTCGGCAAGCAGCAGACACTGGTATGCATATAATAGACTGCCCACCTTACTTTGGCACTAACCAAGTACCTCCTAGCAAGCGCACTACTCCACAGCTACAAACCAACATGTCAGTGAACTTTAAGCCAGTTCCAGCATTGAATGCCTTAGCAACAACATATGTTCCCAAGTCACTCAACGTCAATGCACCAGCCATCACAACTAACTCTGTTCCACTAGCAGTCATGCATCTAAAGTCTGAAAACATGGACATGGACATAGCTCACTAAAGCAAGCCTCACCAAGTTTGATGCCATGCCTAAAACTTACAGAGGCTGGAAATCCACCTTTAAGACCACAATGAGTGACCTAGACATCAATGCCACAGAGGAATTAGATCTGCTCATCAGATGGCTACGTCCCCAGTCTACTGAACGCATCAAGAGGCTCAAAGCAGTTCATATTGACAACCTTGCTGCAGGCCTTAATGCTGCTTGGGACAGATTTGATCTTACCTTTGGCAGCCCAGAGGCTATTGAAGATGCCTTATTCAAATGGTTGCAAAGCTTCCCAAAGATTTCTTCTAGAGACAATCTAATGTTTCAAGAACTCAGCAATGTTCTATTAGAGCTTCAACTTGCTAAGGCTGACATCAACTTACCTGGTCTCAATTACCTTCACACCCCTCGTGGCATCAACCTTATTGTTCTCAAGCTACCATATGGCATTCAAGAAGAATGGGCAGTGCTTGGATCAAAGTATAAGGAAAAACATCAAGTTGCATTTCTTCCTTTTTCCTACTTCTGCGAGTTCATCAAAAGAATTGCAGACACTAAGAATGACCCAAGTTTCTCCTATGGTGACTGTGACCCTCCCAGTTCACACTCTCCAAGACCTTCGGACACACGTATGACACACAGAGACAATAGCGGTCCAGTGTTAGTGAAAAGGACTAATGTTCTACTTACACCTGCTACAGTTCTTGAAAAAACTGGTCAAAACAAGAAAATTTAGAATCCAAATCGCCAATGTCCAATACATAACAAACCACATCCACAAGAAATGTATCAGCTTCAGAAAGAAACCCCTACAAGAATGTAAGGAACTTTTGAAGAAATGTGGGGTTTGCTATAAATGCTGTGCCTCCACAGAACACTTTGCAAAGGACTGTAAAGCCATCATCAAATGTATAGAGTGTGACAGTGTTGACCATGTGCAAGCTCTTCATCAATATCCGCAAAAACTACGCTCACAAACAATCTTCCTGGGGCAAAGCAAGGCGGGGAGCGCACAGATCAAACAGCACCTTCCACCTCAGGGTTCTCTACTTGTACAGAAGTCTGTGGAGAAGGACTCTGTGACAAATTTTTTGCAAAGATATGCTTGGTTCATGTATACCCCAAAGGTCAACCTGAAAAGGCCATAAGACTGTATACTATTCTGGATGATCAGAGTAACAGATCTCTTGCAAAAACACAGTTTTTTTGAACTGTTGAACATAACAGGAGATGCTCTACCTTATAACTTAAGCACTTGTGCCAGCACTACAGAAGCCTTAGGTAGGAGAGCTGGTGGTCTTGTAGTTGCTCCTCTGAATGACAATGTGAAAATATTCTTTCTCACTATCACTGAGTGCAACCAGATTCCAAACAACAAAGAGGAGATCCCTACTCCTGAAGCTGCTTTTCACCATTCTCACTAGAAGGACATAGCCGACCAAATACCAGCCCCCAACGAAAGTGCTGATATCCTGCTGTTACTCAGCCGAGACATCTTAAGGGTGCATAAAGTTCGTCATCAAATCAACGGTCCACATGATGCACCATATGCTCAGTGTCTGGATTTAGGCTGGGTCATCATAAGCAATGTTTGTTGAGACAAAGGCAGAAGGTCTTACTCAGTCTCTTCCTTTAAAATATACGTCCTGTCAAACGGACGGACTGCTTGTTCCGCAGAACGACCACATCGATATAATGTGAAAGAAAGACTGTATGAAAAAGGCGCACAACAACGCATCATACAAGACAATAAGAAAGCTCTTAATTTCTGGGATGACAACATCGGCAACACAGTGTTCGAGGTAACCACTAAAGACAATGAGTTGGTATCTACCATGGAAGACAAAGAATTCTTGAAAACCATGAGTAAAGCGTTCTACCAAGATGATTCCAACAGTCGGGTAGCACCTCTACCATTTCGCACCCCAAGAAAGAGACTGCCAAACAAGAGAGAACATGCAGAATCATGGTTTGTTTGTTTAAAGTGCAGTTTGAACCAGAAGCCTGAGATGAAAAATCACTCTGTGGACTTTATGCAGTGTTTGAGAGAGATAATGCTGAGCCTGCACCTCCTCTTAAAGCAGAGTTCCACCCAGAATTTTTTTATATCATTCAAGTCCTTTGCCTATATAGACTTACCTTTGAAGGAAAAAAATAATTATACTCACTCTAAGTCGCTTGTTGCTAGGTGGTCTCTGTAATCTGCCCCTTTTTAGGTCAGAAGCTCTTCTCCTCATTCCTGCTTTGCCTGGCCTCCTGGAAGATGTGACTCATCATTTCCCAGGTGTCAGTGGGCTTCCCTGTACTGTAAAATCGTGTTATTTCCAGACAGGAAATGACGCGATTTAAGGCAGACCGAGATTGAGGAGTGCATGATGGTTACCCACCATGCACTTCTTTCAGGAAGAGATGCTAGGAGACTACGGATGGGCTTCAGATGCCCTCACCTAAAATGGATAAGTCCAGCAGTGAGAGAAACAAAATTGTGAGTAAAAAATACATGTAATTGCTAGGCGGTTTGAAAGTAAGGAAACAAAAGGTTACATCTATTTAGTATTAAAAGAGTGGGTGCCCAAAAAAAAAAAATTCTTGGTGGAACTCCGCTTTAAGGAAGGAGAAGAATGTTGGTACCTACCATGCTTTGGCATCTACCATCTTCACAAGCCTGATCAGATTAGGGTGGTCTTTGACTCAAGTGCTCGTCATGAAGGTGTCTCCCTCAACGACAATCTTCTCACTGGGCCTAATCTGAACAACAATCTTATAGTTTTAAACTATAATTAGAGGTAATCGTATGATTGACTCTGTACCAGCGCTCCTGATTTCAGTAATAGTTATTTATATACATTTTGATATCAATTTTAAATTTTAAATCTTTCAAAATATTTCTTTAATGTTTCTACAGTCTTTTTCAATTTAATTCTAAAATTATTTAAAACATTTCTAAAATATTTTAAAACCCCTTTAAAATATTAAAAATGAAAATATTCAAAAGGACTCCGGCTGCTACTATATATGAATTTTTCAAGCTTGTATAGACCTCAACACGTTGTGTATTTATTGCACTTCATACACCCCTGTTAAAGTTAGCAGCGCCGCTTACGGTTGTATAAATTTATATACTCAGAAAAATATTCCTCTGACTGGAGTTATCTGCGTTATTTCATCATAAACATCCATATAAATGACATAGGAAAATATAAATATAAATATATGTATAAGTGTAGGAAGACAAAGTTTTCTTGTAAAAGTCATTAAATCCTTTTTTTTCTTTGATTATTCTGATCCACACAGGGTTAAAATTGGAACCAGTCCACAAATATTGCCACTCTTCCCAGCTGATTGTGTTCCTTGATATTTCCCCTATGGATCCCCACTTACCAGAGCTACGATCTTTGTACGCTGTCCTGCTCCTTAAGGTGGGCCGGATACCCCTCTGGTCTTTTTCTTTATCTTCCTGCTTATCTCCAATCTCCTCTCGGATTATTTTCCATGCAGCATGTAAATGACAAAGGAGAGCTTCATAGTGTAAAATTGTAAACCTTATTTTTTCACGCCCCCTTTCCCCTAAAACATGCTTACATGGTATAAAATCACAATCATTGATGCCCATTGACAAAGACGGAATGACAAAACGCGTCTGGGCGTGACCACGTGGCTTTTCTGAATAGTCTATCTGACAGCAAGTCACTGATTGCCTTCGTACCGCAGCCCGGGAAACTCAAAATAGCAGGAGGCTAGTACGAGAGGAGGAATACGGTGATATTTTGACAAAAGTGTATTGTGATTTTATACCATGTAAGCATTTTTTAGGGGAAAGCTCCCCTTTGTCATTTACATGCTGCATGGAAAATAATCCAAGAGGAGATTGGAGATAAGCAGGAAGATAAAGAGAAAGACCAGAGGGGTATCCGGCTCACCTTAAGGAGCAGGACAGCGTACAAAGATCATAGCTCTGGTAAGTGGGGATCCATAGGGGAGATATCAAGGAACACAATCAGCTGGGAAGAGTGGCAATATTTGTGGACTGGTTCCAATTTTAACCCTGTGTGGAACAAAATAATCAAAGAAAAAAAAGGATTTAATGACTTTTACAAGAAAACTTTGTCTTCCTATACTTATACATTTATTTATATTTATATTTTCCTATGTCATTTATATTTTCCTATGTCATTTATATTTTCCTATGTCATTTATATGGATGTTTATGATGAAATAACGCAGATAACTCCAGTCAGAGGAATATTTTTCTGAGTATATAAATTTATACAACCGTAAGCGGCGCTGCTAACTTTAACAGGGGTGTATGAAGTGCAATAAATACACAACGTGTTGAGGTCTATACAATCTTATAGTTTTACTTCGCTTCAGACAAGAGCCCATTGCTGTTATGGCTGACATTCAGCGGATGTTCCACTGTTTCATTGTCTGTGAAGACTGCAGAAACTTCCTCAGGTTCCGATGGTGCCGCAATAATGATGTCAATGATGAAGTCATGGACAACCGGATGAAGGTACATGTTTTTTTTAACAGTCCTTCTCCTGCAGTAGCAATTGATGGACTGAGGAAGGGTGAGTAGTGGTGATGCTCTTACTTGAGAGGCAGGAAGTCGTGTGAGGAAATGATAGCCCCCACTCGACTCCATACCATTGGATGATGGAAGCAACGTCATTTCCACTCAACGGTCTTAAAGGGACGATTTTTTATCGAAAAAAATACTTTTTTTTATTGCATTTAAGTGTAAATGTGAGATCTGATGTCTTTTTGACCCCAGATCTCACATTAAAGAGGACCTGATGTTTACATTCCTTGTAATAGGAATAAAAGTGATACAAAAAATATATGTATAATGTTTGGGGGTTCTAAGTAATTTTCTAGCAAAAAAAAAATGATTTTAACTTGCGAACACCAAGTGTAAAAATAGGCTTGGTCCTTAAGTGGTTAAAGAATGCCACCAGAAGAGAGATCCATGTCATCTCCAATGCATGCAACAAAGCCATCGCTGCCGTGGCTTATCTTCGAGCTACAGATCCCCATGCTGAAGTAGGTGTAGGATTTATCATGGGCAAAGCCAAGCTCACACCAAAACCTGCACATACTATTCCAAGGCTTGAACTTTGTGCAGCTGTGTTAGCTGGGGAAAATGAGCTGAGCTTATAGAACTTGAAATAGACATTTAAATAGACTCCTTTGACTTTTATACAGACAGCAAAATAGTGCTAGGATATACAGTGTATACACAATCAAACAAGACAGTTCTATATGTATGTCGGTAACAGAGTGGAATGCATTAGGAAGTTCTCTGTGCCTGAACAATGGCACTATCTTCCCACTAACCTTAACCATGCTGATCGCGGCAGTCATGCAGTACCTACTACTGCATTGCTGGACACATCATGGCTATCTCCACCAGTACTCTTGAATGATAAAGTCATCTCAAGTTCTACAAATTCTACCTTTGCTGAACTGGTTCATCTGGAATCTGATAAGGAAATCAGAGCTGTTACCGTCACACTCAACACCTCTGTGAAAGCAAGTGTAAGGCTGAGTCCTCACCACCACTAGCAAACCTGACCTACAAGTGGGAGACATAGTTCTCTTGAAAGAGGCAGATTCTCACTGCAGCAATTGGCCTATGGGTCTTATTACAAAAACTATGCCAAGTAAAAAACAGAAAAGTACAGAAAGTATAATTTAAAGTAATGAAAGAAGGTTCTGCACACCTTTACTTCAGGCCTATAAAGGAACTAGTACTTCTTTTGCCCAAAGAGAAAGACAAGTCTCACAAGTCATCAACTTGATTCAATGGGAGGTAAGAAGGATTGGTGCATGTTGCTGCCTTCCCCTCTGAAGATGGATTGTTTTCCCTGTCACAGCCTGGACCTTCAAGATCAGCATATTAGGCTTCATGCACACAGGACGTTTAAAAAAATCCTAAAAAAGTCAGTAGCTTATCAGTGATTTTTTCAGCTTTTATTAGCGTTATATCACCGACGTTTTTGCACGTTTTTAAAGGGCCAGCATTTTTTTTTTGTTTATTTTCCCCTCAATTGATCTAAAACATCCATAAACATTGGAGACAGGCATTTAGCTTGTTTTTGAGCATTTTTACAGCTGTACAACGTCTCTCAGAACCCTAAAACTGTCAAAAAAAGTCCTGTGTGCACGAGGCCTTGTGATAATGTTTGCATTGTTTTCCCTTGTTATTTCCTTCCCTCTTGTTTTGTAGATGGTCCTGGGAAAGAATCTTCATTTGCTTTCAGTATATTTGGACTTGGACTAAAGTTTGTTAAAAAAATCATAGATTTCAACGGGGAGGGTAAAAACAAGGTGAGAGGCAACTCTAAGTGCAGGATTAAAAGACAGCTTTATTGTTACACACCAAATGTCAACTCACATTGATGTAGTGAACAACAGGCACATATGTGATAAAACATCTCCAGAGGATATGTCATCGGTGCTGATCCAGTCTGTTATGTCTGTACCAATCTGACCGTCTGCACAGGAGTTCCAGCCGCTTGCTGTGTAGATGAAAATGCCAGCCAAACAGCGAGGAATGCCAGAACGAGGCTTGGCATGCAGAGATGGGGCAGAGTGGACAGATGTCGTCACCAGAATGGGACACGTTTCATGAGCATGCGCGCTACGGGTGTTGTGGTAGCCACACTCCTTCTACAAAGCAGACAGATCTACTGGATGTAGCTGCAGACATAATAGAATAGGCTACAGGGGGAGGGGCCTCGTATGCACAAGGTAGAGAAATATGGTAATAAGATACAAATTGGGCCAATAAGAATCAGTCTATGATTAACAGACATAATAGATATTGTACAGTAACTGGACCATTTTTTAGCATGTAGTACACTGAAAAGTGATGATAAAGAAGGAGTGGCAGCATCGTTGAAGATGGAAATGAGTGACATGTTATAGATAATACAGACAATTAGTATCTGACTAAGAATAACCGGGTTAAACATAGAATAATGGTATAAAGAGATGGAACACGTATGCTCCGGGGAGGGGGACATCGGATAAGATAATACAGACGTCGATGTAGGTCATCTAGACAGACGAAACATCTTCCTCACACCGATGGTGTTGTGGGCATCGCGCGTACGAGTACTTTGCACAGGGTAAGACCACTGCTGTAGACAGGTGAGACGGGGTAGAGACGTACGGTTCGGAGCAAGACCGTAAGGAGCGACAAACCGACCGTAAAAGTAGATG
>BLSH010318925.1:694640-710533 GCA_018402905.1 Glandirana rugosa | reverse complement strand
AACAGCACAGACAGCAGTAGTAAAGTAATCTATCTCAGGATGCAGGATCAGGTCTTAAAATGGCTAAAATCTGTCCCTCACGCCGTCAGCTACCTTTCCCTATACTAACCCAAGGAGCATGTGACTGCAGCACTGTGACTCCAGCTTATAAAGAGGCTGGGTCACATGATGCACCGGCCAATCACAGCCATGCCATTAGTAGGCATGGCTGTGATGGCTTCTAAGGGCAAACCAGTGAAACACTTGTTGATTGGCTGCCCTGCAGCTTCTCAACACGTGGAGTAAAATAGCAGAACCCCGGACCGAACCCGAACGATTTTTGAAATGTCCGGGTCCGGGTCCGTGCCACGGACACCCTAAAGTTCGGTACGGACCCGAACGTTACAGTCCGGGTTCGCTCAACACTAATTGTGACAACAATCCCTATGGCCTGTCCTTCACCTTTGTTACCAACCCTAACACTCTGGCTTTCCTGGACTTGGAATTGGTCCACTCAGAGGAAGCTATTGTCGCCAAGAACTACACCAAGCCCACTGCGGGTAATTCCTTTTTACATCATAAGAGCTGTCATTACCCCCTATGGATCCAGAACATACCCAGAGGACAGTTTTGTCACTTGCGGCAAAACTGTACACAGGATAAGGACTATGTGGAGCAAAGCATCACATTAACCGTTTGCTGACAGGCCGGTGGCAGGTTGGCACTGCTGTGCGAATCGCCGTAGCTGTACGGGGGCTTGCGCAGCCACAGTTGCGGGAGGGAGAGCCCCGGCGGCGGCACGCTCTCACACCAGCTGCCCCCTGCATACTGCGTGAGCGTGCCTGTGGGTCGGGCAGACTCAATGTCTGCCAATGACCAGCGGCAGAATGGAGATCTGCCAGTGTAATCACAGTGGATCTCTGTTCTGTCAAGGGATGTATGACAGATCTACTGTTCCCAGTAATCAGGAACAGTCAGATCTGTCATGCCCCTGCCAGCCAAGCCCCCACACAGTTAGAACACAGTGAGGGAACACACTTAACACCTTGATCGCCCCCCTACAGCTTAACCCCTTCCCTGCCAGTGACATTTGCACAGTAATCAGTGGCTATTTTTAGTGCTGATCGTTGTATAACTGTTATTGGTCCCAAAAAAGTGTCAAAAGTGTCTGATCTGTCCGCCACAATATCGCAGTCCTGATAAAAATCGCAGATCGCCGCCATTACTAGTAAAAAAAAAAAAATTATATTAAAAATGCCATAAATCTATTCCCAAAGTTTGTAGACATGATAGCTTTTGTGCAACCCAATCAATATTTTTTTTTACCAAGAAAATGTAGAGGAACATATATCGACCTAAATTGAGGAAGAAATTTTTTTTTGCATTTTTTTGGATATTTATTATAGCACAAAGTAAAAAATCTTGTTTTTTTTTTTCAAAATTGTGATTTTTTTGTTTGTTTATAGCATAAATAATAAAAACCGCAAAGGTGATCAAATACCACCAAAAGAAAGCTCTATTTGTGGGAGAAAAGGATGTCAATTTTGTTTGGGTACAACGTCGCACAACCGCGCATTTGTCAATTAAAGCGACGCAGTGCCAAATCAAAAAAAGTGCTCTGGTCTGGAAGCTGGCAAATCCTTCCGGGGCTGAAGTGGTTAAAAAAGAAATTCCAGGACAAACAATATCCTGAAACATCGGTTAACCAGGCATTTGAATTATACGCCCCCCAGAAAAACAGCCCGGGAACCTGGCAATCATTCTGCTCGCTTCACTACCACTTTTCACTCTCAATACAAGAGGATGGAAGGAATACTCACTCATCATTGGAGTATACTCCTACAAGACCCCCATCTCAAAAGAAACCTCCTGGGCTGTCCCAAATTCACTTGCCGAAGGGTCCCCAACCGCAAGTATAAAATCATCCCTAGTAAACTCAGGACTTTGAACACTGGACCATCTGTGCCTGTATTGGTACACCTAGTTGGGATGTACCAGTGCTGCGAGGCCCTGTGCAAAACTTGCAAATTTGTTCAGCATGGGCAGAAGTCTTTCTGCACTAAAGGCAAGTCTTACGTGCTGGAAGAGTTCTACAACTGCAACTGCTCTTTGGACTTTGTGGTCTATGGATTCACATGCCCATGTGGACTAATCTATGTGGGCCGAACCATTCGCCCTCTCAGATGTCGGTTCAGTGAACATAGGAGGTTCATAGAGGAAGGCAAAAATGACCCTAGCGTGCCCCGAAATTTCCTTGAGGTACACAAGAAATCTACGACTGGCCTGAGGGTATGGGTAACTGAACAGATGCCCAGATCTCTCCCCGGGGTTGAGCATTTCAAGAAACTATGCGCCATAGAGATGTTCTGGATATATAACCTCGATGTTCTCTCACCTGGTGACCTGAATGAGCGTATAGAGATAGCCAATATACTCTGATTTACCTATTCCATCTGTTTTGTATATCCATGTTATGATACTGTCCAACTCTTTTTAATGTAACTCATTTCATTTTACCAACTGCTAACCCTCCCCCCCTTTTTTTCCCCAAGTTTCTGAAAATGGGGGTTGCGGGTATTGGTCCCTACTGTAAGTATGCAGATCTCTACTGTACATTTATGCTAGTTGCTTTATCCGACCACACTTGACCTTTCAAATATAGTGAGTGGTTCTTTCTGGTGAAATACATTAGTATACTAATATATCTAATATCTAATATTAATATCTAATTAATTGACATATGGGATCTGTATTAGATTACCCAAAATGAACTTGATGATAATATAATCGGCCTTTCAAATATAGTGAATGGTTCCTTCTGGTGAAATACATTAGTATACAAATATATCTCATTTATGTTTTTTAAATATAATATCCTTCTACAGAAATGAATTTCATCACCCCCTCACAATCTAATTAATTGACATATCGGATCTGTATCAGATTACCCAAAATGAACTTGATGATGATATAATCGGCCCATCAAAAATAGTGAGTGGTTCCTTCTGGGAAAATATATCAATACATATAATATAATATCCATCTGCAGAAATTAATTTCATCACTCCCTAGCATTTTAATTAATGGGCATATCAGATCTGAATCAGATTACCTGAAATGAACTTGATTATAATGTAATTGGTATTATAATTATCCATTATGAGATAATTTATTTCATTAATTTTTATATCAATTTATATATTTTTTTATATTAATTTATACAACTTTTATTATTAATTAGGAGATCTGATTCGTAATTCATTTTTTACACTAAAATTATTTTAGCTGGTTACACACTTATACTCTCATTAGGGTAGATCACGTGTCGTTAGTATGGTATATATATCCATTATCATATTATGTTCTTCGCGTGTCCCCGTGAGTATATATATATTTTGCTTTGGCTGCATAGTCACCAACGGCACAAAAGTTTTTATTTTAAGTCTCATTTCCATCTTCAACGATGCTGCCCCTCCTTCTTTATCGTCACTTTTCTGTGTTCTACATGCTAAAAATGGTCCAGCTACTGTATAATATCTATTATGTCCATTAATCAGAGACTGATTCTTATTGGCCCAATTTGTACATTTATATTCTATTTTATTACTATATTTCTCTACCTTGTGCATAACATGCAGTTCTTATTTGCTATAGGTACTGCCGTTGTTTTTTAACTTATGAATCTGTATTTAGAATTGAGTAGTCTATTCCCCGCTATCTTGCCCCTCCCCCTGTAGCCTATTATATTGCATGTCTCCAGCTACATCCAGTAGATCTGTCTGCTTTGAAGAAGGAGCGCGGCTACCACAACACCCGTAGCGCGCATGCTTACGAATCGCGTCACATTCTGGTGATGTTATCCGTCCACTCTGCCCCATCTCTGCATGCCAAGCCTCGCTCTGGCATTCCTCGCTGCATGGCCAGCATTTCCATCTACACAGTGAGCGGCTGGAACTCCTGTGCAGATGATCGGATTTTTACGGACATAACGGTCTGGATCAGCACCGATGACATATCCTCTGGAAATATTTTATCACAGATGTGCCTGTTGTTCACTACATCCATGCGAGTTGCCATTTTGGCGTGTAACTATAAAGCTGCCTCTTAATCCTGTACTTAGAAGCGTCTCTGTCCTTGTTTTTTCAGTTCTTATCTGGAGCGTGGTTTCTGCTCCCATATGGTGGCTGCCCTCAGTGTTTTGGACTAATGTATGGACTCTATGGACTTTTAGTTTCCAATCACTGCAATATTCATGCTTTGATAATTGTGGGGTCCCCAGGACTTCTGGGTTTTGCGCCTAGTACTTGTGTCATACTTTGATAGGGAGTGTCATGTTTCACATGCTTTGTGATATGCCTTTAAATGTTAAATGTACTATTATGTCCCTGGTTCCTCCCCTTCCTGTAGCTCAGATTTATCCTGTGTAGTTAGCTCCACCCTTTGTTCATTTTTCAACTCAGCCACATGTCTCGTGGAGTGGATCATAGTATCATCTATTGACCAATCCATTGTTCATTGTTGTGAAATCCTCATAGTTTATGGATTAAACTTCACAGGATCTACAAGGTACCGTCTGGATTGAGTCACTGTCTGTTTATCCAGCTAAAATTGGGTTATCGAAAGCTCAACAAAACTGTAAGATACAAAGATCACACTTTCAATGCTTAGATTGCAGAGGTAGAACATCTGGGATTCGAATCATCACCATCATCTTAGGTGTTGGAAGGATAAGTCAGTGTAGTATACATGTATAAAATACAATACAAATCCAACATAATGCTCACAGTTGTTTTATTTGTTAAAATCATATAAATAAAGTGCCGCTAACATTTTAAAACAAGTATTGAATGAATACTGTATATATTAAATTTCACGCATCTCCCATGGAGGAGGTGTCTACTGGGAGCTTGGCGACCAGATGATATGGCAGCTATTTAATGGAGACAAGCATATGGGCCTGTCTACCTTTAAGAAAGTCCATGGGAGTTTAGCACAGGTGAGGTAGAAAGAACTAGTTTATATTATCATGCTGGAAAGATTATTTGGTGATACTGCATACTGTAACAAGTGCTTTTTCACTGGCAAACTGTAAGTGCATTATATTATATGGTTTTTAAGTGATGGTACGTGGGTCTTCATATTTCCTTGGGCGTTCTAACCAGACTAGTTAAAAAAGTTGGATGGTGAGAGCAACTGAGAAGCAGGAAAATGCCTCATTACACAGATTCTCAAAACAACAGAGCCGTGACTTACCTTGCCTAAAAAATAGGGGTGATCCACCAAAGGAGGTGAGTTTACATGCAAAAGGATACAGAGGTGGTTTCACGGTTGAGATGGGTTGATTCACTGGCAGCAAGATTCTACATGACAGCACATTCAACAAGTGTGTAGCACAATTAATTTTTTTATTGACTATACATTACATAAACACATATAGCTGTTTTTGTGTGTTCAGCCACAGTTGTTGAATTTGCACTAGCACTTTGATTTTTCAAGTATGATATATTGGTGAGCTACATGAAGGGTTTTTAAAGGGACTGTGCACTTTATTAATGTTATAGTTTATAGCACATTCCACTTTTGGAGTGGCTTGCACTTTTTATGTACTTGAATTGTATGTAAAGGTAGATGAGATCCTAATATGGGTGGTTAGATATTTTAGGAGCGCTACACTATTTTTTGTATGAATATATTAGGCTACTTATAATGTAGTTGTATTCATATCACATCACATCGACCAGATGCAGCCAATGTTCTGGGCCCTCACAGGGTCCCTTCCTCAAGGCGACACAGTGACAAAACCTTTTGCTTTGTCATTGTGACATCTTGGAGAAGCAACCCTGTACGGCCACTAAACAATGACTGGATCTGACCAATGTAAAGTGAACACATCAAACCACAGTAGTTCTTGCTCTTCAATTAAATGCTAGTGACTCTCCTTTTTCTGTGGTATGCACGGGAGTCATTTTGAGCACCATCCAGATATTAGTCTTAATGCTGTATAGCAGGGGTCCCCAACCGCCCGCCGTGGACAGATGTTTTGTCAAAACAGCCAACTCGTCGAACTCTCCAACCACGTCACTTCCAGTTACTCTGCAGCATCAGTAATTGGAGATTTCAATGAGTTTGCTGTTTTTATACAACACCGGCAACATATACAGTATGGTACACAAAGAGTTGTGTGTTTTGACAGAACAGCGGCTAAGGAGGAAAAAATTGTCACCGCATTGGAGGTGGCCATGTTGTTGGTTACTAGCGGCCGGACTAACAATGTTTGCTCGTTATATCAGAGAGTAACGGGAAGTGATGTGGTTGGGGATTTTGATGAGTTGGCTATTTTGACAGAACACCGGTGCCAGTCTGTGACCTGTTGTAAGTCGGGCTGCATTGTGGGAGGTTGGCGGCAGCTTGATCTCTATTGGCGGCCGCTTGTATGGCCGCCCAGGCTCCGCTTCTTGCTGGTCGGCATCGGGGGCCTGTATGTATTTGCTGTGCCCCAGGGCATCTGAAGGAGGAGAATAGCTGCTACTTATTGACAGGGGCAGAGCTTAATTCGCTCACCCACAGCTTGCCCCTTGCTGTGCAGCAATTGAATATAATAGCCCTGCCCACAACAGGGGTGAGCGGCAGGTGAGCGTGTGAAGCTCCACAAGTGATGTGGTTGGGGATTTTGATGAGTTGGCTATTTTGACAGAACACCGGTGCCAGTCTGTGACCTGTTGGGAGCAGGGGTGAGTGGCAGGTGAGCGAGTGAAGCTCCGCACCCTGCCAATAAGTGGCACTGCTCTCCTCCTTTTGACGCCCCAGGGCACAAAAAACACATACATGACTTGGGAAAACCCACCTTCTCCCAAGTGCAAGGTGAGGAGAGTTGAATGGATGCAGGAGCCTGGTGATCTGAGGTGCTCGGTGAGCTCTGTGCAGCGATGCACCCACTGATAATGTTTCCATAGGAGTCTCTGTGCAATCGAACCCTATCAGTGACAACAATGTTACCGAGCCCTCCATTGCCACCAACCACACCCCCCCCCCCCCCCCGATGCCTGGAAAAATTGGCCAATGCCAGTTCCCCTGGCACCAAAAAGTGAACCGTTGCTGTATAGAGTGTAGCCCAGAACTGTACTGTTCATATCTCAGAACACCGTAATACTCCTAACATAGTTTCAGTAACAACGAGGAAAGTTGAATGCACTGGTGAGCATAACATGAATATATTTCATCTCATTCTTCAAGAGGTAGACAAGTCTAGCTGAATTTGCAAATGACAACTAGCTCACTAATCTGCGTGCTGATAATCTAAATGTATGTATAACAGCTTAGATCACATAATCATAGAGGCCATGCTTCCTCTGAGACATGAATGTGTCTACTCTAATTCAATTTCCTATTTTGATAATGGCAAGGCACACACATCTCTTCAATCAAATGAAGAATCAAACATGACTGTTAAATTATTTGTGCCACGGGGAAGGAATATTGTACAAAAAAGTTCATGTAAGATGCTTTACTTCTTATGTCTGCACGCAAGAAAAGATCCTTTTTGCAGATACTATATAAAACTTATAGTTAGAATACCAGCAGAAAATTATCTTGATTACAATGTTTAAAAAATACAGCGTACAATATTACTAAACTAATTTGTAATTATGGAATTAATTGCAGCTATGTAGTTGGTAGTCAGCAGCATTAGCAAATATTTCATCAGATGTCTTCTCACCCCTGCTTGCATCATTGGTAATGTAATAAGATAGTTTCCAGTACCTGTATGAAATGTAATTCCTTCTTCCTGTGGGCAGAAATGACCATTCATACAGTTTTGCTCCAACACTTTCTTAAAAACTTGCTCAACATAAGCCATGTCCTTATTATGCCTTTGTTTGCAGGAACCCCTTTTCTAAGAGTCCAGCTAGAATGATTTGCTATTGCTGCAGCTGGCTGTGACTATAGCTATCGCTGGGGTACAGCAGCACAGGGAGCCCTGCACTCTCTAGCAGTATAATGATTTACCCACGGAGCAATAGCATTAGGCAAATAATTTAGGATATGATAAATGGGTAAACTGAGCTGGTTCATTTGCATGTGAATACTATGAGTTTGTGGAGATAAAAGGTATTGTTTTCACAGGCACAGGGTGAACGTTTGAATTATATTTAACTTGGTATCTAAGCAGCAAAGGGATGATTCTTATATTTTGCAGGAAAGCATAGTCCTGAAAAATACTGGAAACCATCTGCAACTGACAGTGAGTACAATTGATTGCTTATTCACCATTGCTTGCCGGTTATCCCCCTTTCCTGCAGCAAGCAGTGTCTGCTCCATCAGTTGCTAATACTTTTTTGCCTTGTGTATGACATTTACACATGCTTATCAATATATGATTTTTTTATGTTGGTCATTAGAAATGGGCGAACGGTTCGGCCTGAACAACCAAATTATCGGGGCGTTTGACCATTGGTTCGGCCCGCCGCACAGTGCATTGAAAGGCTAAGGAAATGACAGACTTGCCCAATCAGGGCACAGAGCACTATCAGAGCCATGGTTGGACACTGTCACAATGACTCCTATCCTATCATGACTCACTGCTCTTAGTCCCGCCCCACAATATAAAAGTATTCTTTCAATAGCGTCCATTTTCAGTGTGATATCGGCGGTGTGGAGAGAGATAGAACAGGGCTCTGTTCAGTGCTACTAGACAGTGTGCTGTAGTGTGCTATTGTGATTCTAGTGTCAGTGTAGAATATTAGTTTAGTGTGAATCTAGGGATAGTCAGTGTGAGTGTAGTGACGACCATTCATCTTTATATTAGTGTGAATCTAGGGATAATCCAGTCAGTGTAGTGTATGACCACCATTCATCTTTACATTAGTGTGAGTCTAGGGACAGTTCAGTCAGCATGAGTGTAGTGACCACCATTCCTCATTACATTAGTGTAAATCTAGGGACAGTTCAGTCAGTGTGATTGTAGTGTGGCCACCATTCATCTTTACATTAGTGTGAGTCTAGGGACAGTTCAGGCAGTGTGAGTGTAGTGAGTGACCACCATTCATCTTTACATTAGTGTGAATCTAGGGACAGTTCAGTCAGTATGAGCGTAGTAATCATTTAACACTGTATATTTCATTGCGTTACTGCAAGTTTAACGCTGTATAGTTCTGTGCATTACTGCAAGTTTAACACTGTATATTTCATTGCATTACTGTAGGTTTAATGCCGTATAGTTCTGTGCATTACTGCAAGTTTAATGTCATATAGTTCTGTGCATTACTGAAAGTTTAACGCCTTATATTTTATTGCATTACTGCAAGTTTAACGCCATGTCATTCTGTGCATTACTGCAAGTTTACGCCATATAGTTATGTGCGTTACTGCAAGTTTAATGCCGTATGTTTCATTGCGTTATTGCAAGTTTAACGGCATATATTTCTGTGTGTTACTGCAAGTTTAACGCCATATAGTTCTGTGCGTTACTGCAAGTTTAACGTAGTATATTTCATTGTGTTACTGCAAGTTTAACGCGTATATTTCATTGCATTAGTGCACATTTAACATAGTATATTTCTGTGCGTTACTGCAAGTTTGACGCAGTATATTGCAGTATATTATAGTGTATCCGTGGAGTGTGTCTGTGTAGTGAGTACTCAAATTAAAGTGCACCAAACACCACTTTCCATTGATTAACCACTTGCCATCTGCCCACCGTCAAATGACGTAGGGACATTGCGGCTCTTGTTCTCGGAAGACGTTGTATGCCGTCGCCCAGAATGCGCACTATTGCGGGCCTACAGGAGCGTGCAGCGTGGCGATCGTGTCTGCGCCGTGTTGCTAGGACACAGCGCGACCCTGATCTGTGTAAAGTGCCACATCCGCGGCCCTTTAGACAAGTGATCGGCTGTGTCCAATCACAGCCTGTCACATGTAAACAAGGAAGTGCTGGTTATTGGCTCTCCTCCCTTCTCACTGTCAAAATGTGTGGTGAGGAGTGCCGATCAGCAGCATCTCCCTTCACAGGTTAATGATTTCACTCTAAGCATCAATAAATCACCGCTCATTTAAAAATTACATTTTTTACAAACTTTTTTTTCATTGATACATGTCCCCCAGGGCAGTACCCAGACCCCATAACCATTGTATGTCCAATTACTTGCATAAAAGCCTTCAAAATGGGTACTTTTGATTCTTCACATTCAGGTCCCATAGACTTCATTGGGGTTCGTTATTCGGTTCCAGACTTTCACAATGTTTGAAAGTTCTGGTGCGAACCAAACAGGGGGTCGTTCGGCCCATCCTTACTTACAAATATACTAAATATATTAGATATTTTAACTGCCTGGCCGAACACCTTTTGTGTGCAAGTTTACTTGGCTCTTGGGCAATAGACAGTTATTTTAGAAGGTTACCGATTCACAATTTTCAAGCATTTGCATTCATACATTCAAGATTACTATAAATGACTTCTCAGTGTTCATTGTATTGGCTGAAAGACTGTCCCATATATGGACAGCATTAAAGTTCATTTAGGCCTTTAAAATTTTTGGTTAGTTCTGGAACTTTAAATCTTCGCCATAATGCACTCCTAGAGCTTTGGGACATCTACCAGTATGCTGAAATTGCAACATTAAAAAATAGGATTTTATAACAATTTTATAATTTTATAGTTTATTTTATAGTTTATTTTATAACAATTTTATTTTTTATAGTTTTATAGATTACATTTGCTTGCCCTAATTTATTTTAATGACTTTTAAAATCTGATTCATCGTTTGAGTTAAAAAAAAGTAGGGAAAAGTGAACAAAGAGCAGTTCCTTCTTTAGGCTTTGCCTTTTATTAAGTCATCTGAATAGTTCCCATGTGAATAGAAAGAGTGATTATGTATTTAAGGAAACAAAGCTTTCTTCTCCAGCTGCTCATACAAACTTCTACCTTATTCACCACACTTCACTCCACCTATTGATTCCCGGTCTTGTGCCCTGCTGAATTTGTAGTCAATTTACAAATTGTAAAATCAGAGATGTTGCAGATCTCAAATAAGTGTTTTGTCAGTTCTATTTACATAGTTAAGCCACCTGCTGTCCCCCCAGGAGGACTAGTAATTCTCTAAGAACTTCTATTAGTGACATTTCAGCTGTGAAGCTTAAATCAAGCTCCTTACATTCTCTATCTGTCAGTTGACTGAGGGCTGATTAGGTGCACTGTATTCTGCACTTTCTCACCTTATGCAAATGTCAATTGATGCATCCGATGGATGTTTCCTATGTGCCTTTAAGAGGAGGATTAAAGCAGACACTAGTCTGAGTTCCAATAAAATATGTTTAAGATCTGTAAGTTCCTCAAGTGGAAGAAAAATCTATCTGCATTGTGAAACACCAAGAAGCAGGGAGTCACGGGGAGGTGAACTTAGAATCTGGATGCCAGACATACCTTCACAGAATTCTCAAATGCCATACAAGAACATTCTCAGGATGGGTGGACATTCCTTCAGTAACTGTGTTTATGTGTTTTGAAGGTAATAGGCAGGTGTTGAAAAAAATAATGTGTTTAGCACTTAAAGGAATTTTTTTTTCTTACATTCGGATAGCGTGGGGTAAGGTTAGCACCTCTGTATTTTTTTTTTCTTTTTGCAGTCTTTGTACACACTGGGGGGATTCCCCCTAATGTCACATTTGTGGTGATGGCCACCAAGACCAGGAGAAAAGGTCAGAGAAATCCGGAACAAAAATAGCAATACAAAACTTGACATAGGTTCCTCCTGTTACTGACTGTTTTTACTGACCCTATCCAAAAAAGACACTTAAAAGAAAAAACAAAGTTAGAGCCCAGTGATAAAACTTAGTGTTACTGATCCCAGGACCCCGCATTGACTATATCGGGTCTCCCGCAGTACACAGAACTAAATACCTTTTCTCATCAGCAGCTAGGGCAGTCTTGTGGTGACTTTTATCAGTGTCTGGTTAACGCTTGTAGGAGGAGTTTTCATTCTCCCCTGATTGTCCTCTGAAGCTGCAGGACCCCTGACCCTCTGTCTGGACAGTGCTGATTGGCCCTGTGCTGATCACATTCACTCTCCTAAGAAACAAAAAAACTCTCTAGCAATACACACCAAACTGAGCTCCATTTGTGGAGCTTTCCCCCAAGGCCCTGTGGTTTGGGACTGTGGAAGAAAGGGAGGATCAGAGAAGACAGGATCAAACAGCCTTTTTACACAATGCAGAGGATTAACCCCTTAGGTTACAAAGAGAGTATAACAAACATGCTTTACTGCATATTAAGACTGATTTTACTGTTGTGGATTTAGTAACACTTTAAAGTGGTTGTAAACCCTTACCTGTAATATCCCCTTTGAAGTGATTAGCCTAAGGTGTTACACAGAGATGAAGCAAATGCTCCAACATAAGTTGTACCTGTTTATCTGCAGCTATCTCTTCTCTACATCTGTTCAAAGTGCGTAATTTATGCAAGCTTTCAGAAAACAGAGGGCGGGGAGTTGAAATACACTCTGCAGAGCTCAGTTACTAGGGGTAAGAGCTGCTTGGACAGAAGGGATCCCCCCTCCTTCACAGAGTGCACCGGAACAGAGATAAAGCTGTCAACCACAGGCTGTGTGCTAGAGCTCCCTCCTCCCCTGTCGCCTTTTTACCTCTTAGTGTCAGGAAAACTTGTCAGATGTGACTTATGCAGATAGCAGAGGAAGGAGACATCAAACAGAAAAAACAGTTAATGCTCTGGATTGAGACAACTACGCACTATAGAGGGATATGCTTTGTTCATATTTCATGTCTGAGGTTTACAACTACTTTAAAGTGGTTGTCAACTTGGGACAACCACTTTAACCTACAGGTAAGCCTATGATAAGGTTTACCTGTAGGTGCGCTGCATATCTCCTAAACCTGCATGGTTCAGGAGATATGCAGTGTTGAAACTGTGCCAACGTCATGTTGGCACATGCGCAGTAAAGGAACGACCGTGCCGTGACTGGCGGCTCCAGGAGAAGATGGACACCGCCAGGAGAGGGGACATCGCTGGACGCCGCAGGCTTCGTTTGCAGGTAAGTGGCACATAATGGGTTACTATGCGATGCATAGTAGCCCATTATGTTTCTACTTTACAGGGGGACATAGAGGAAGTAAACCCAACCTGGGTTTACTTCCTCTTTAATGAAGACTTTGTACAGAGACGAATCACTATACAAAAATAACTATAAATACATACTGGCCGAAATCCCAGTGCATTCCTCCAAATAACAGTCCGATATCTCAAAATATGCCTCAGCTACAACTACCAGATTCTTTCTTTCTGACTATTATCGTTACATTAGATAAGAGGTACTTGCCTAACAGCAGAAATTTTTATTCTCTTTTATTAAAGTATCTAAAATAGGAACAGTGTGAATTGGTTAACCACAAGCCCACATGGGATATTGACATCTGGGGAATAATTGCATCTAATGGATTACTGTGGGGTTGCAGTTCCAGACACCAACCAATGAGGGGTATTGCAACTTTGACTGGTGTGTACCCTGCACTATATAGTGTTATCTGAGGGGTTTAAAAATGCTAGGTAGTAACAGCAATTGGAGATTTAGCTGTCAGGCTGTGGCTTAGAGCAGGCAAGGCTCAGCCATGCATTGTAACTCATGTCTTCCTGCCCTGATAGCTCCAAAAAGCTGCATTGTGAAGTAGGTAGCGACTGTTTTTCTGTTGAACACTATCAATAGAATTTATTAATCCCCCTCCCCCAACTCAATTGAGTCTCAAAGAGGCACAATTTTGATGGCATACATGGCAGCATTATGTTGGCACAAAGAACACTACTTGTCAAGGGGATATAGCCACAAAAAGTGCTAGGAAATATGAGCGCAAATAGATGTCATTGAGAATAAGAGTGTATTGAATTGTATTTTAACGATACTTTCTGCCCTAACATTGTAAATTGATGTGCAAACTGTTGGTACTATATAAATCCTTTATAATCCTTTATAATAATAATAATAATAAGGGCACAAAAAAGATTGTTGTATGTTGTAGATTGTTGTATGTGGCAGTTCAGCAATAACTAATGCCAGGCACAGGGGACATAACAAGCATGGTCTAAGCTGGCTGATTTCTCAGTTCAATATGCTATGCATTATTACCATTTTTGCATTTTATAATGGGTGTGAAAAAGTTATATTTGTTAGGGCAATAAACTAGAAATTTTATAATTCTTTTTCCCAAACCATGTTTGTTTTGTTAAGCAAGGTAATTAGGATGCAGTTTTGCCATGTTTTACCTGATTTGCTATACACAGTATTCTAAGAAAGTAAATTGCAGTTCATGCCATATACAGTAACAAGCATGATAATCAGCTGATGGAAACCATTTTAATTAATGTATTTTGGATCTGTGTAATGTTACAGAAAAACCTTGGTTTTAGGGGAGTTTCGTTTTGACATTGCATTGTTGACAACACTGGAGGATGTATTTTGTTGATGTATGTTCTTCTTCTTCTTTTAATGTGCCTTATCCTTACAATTCATCCTTAAAATGCCCTTTTTTTTTTTTTTTTTACAATCCTGATCTTGTCATTGGTTTATACTGTGTATAACAGAATGAAACTACTCATTTGAGAGTACAGAAAAGCACAATGCTGTAGACGTAGTCCTTATAGCTAGGTCAAATGGTTGAATCAGTTCAGATTTACAATCTAGTGATTATCTGTAAGCCTTTTTTTATCAGGAATATGAGTGACTCACTGGAAAAGCATTACTGTACCAAGCAGTGTCACTAAGTAAAGAGTTGACTAAATATCAGCTGGCATGGCTGAAACTACTTTTAGTTTCTAGAATAGTTGTCAAATAATGTCATGGCAATTGACCAACAGAAAGTAATCTAAACTGAATTTATTTTCCGTACAATCATTTGTATATGTATGAGCATCTCAAGAATAGGTTGGTCTTAGCAAATGTTTCAAAATGTACAGGGAATCATGGTTCTAAGTAATGCTAGTTACATTCTTTCCAAATAACCATGGAATAATAATAATATAAAATGTATACAGGCTGAATTTAAAATGATTTCATCTGTACAGCAGTACAATGGTTGTCAAACATTATTTTCTGTTTCAATAGATTTTATTAAGTTTTCAACATTTTACAGGTAAGAAAATACTGGAACACAGATAATACATAATCATCATGTTGCTCTCGAAATCAAATGATATATAGCAAGCCGCACAAGACTATCATTCAACACAGTGAGACTAGTTATTAATCTGTTACACCTTTCAGAATGTGCAATAGAAATAACAACCCCAGGGATATTTCATCCCAGAACTGAAGTTAGAGATATAATTAACTAAGAGAGATACAACCTCTGTGATAGGTGTCCAAAAAAACAGAAAAAGAATAGTATCCAGGAAAGGACAGAAAAGTTAATCAGGGGGGTGACCAAGCAGGGAAATAGGTATGTGTGGAGAGGGCGCAAAGAAGGGGAGAAAAAAAGGAAGGGTTATGTTGGTGGTGGGGGGGGGGGGGGGTAAGATTACTTGTGACAAATGATCAAAGGAGAGGAGAAGATGGTGATGGGGGGGGGGGGGGGTGGTGGTTGTATTGGGAAGGAAAAAAAGAGGGGAAGAAACGCGGGAGAGGTGTGTATGGATAAAGGGACGAACCAGTGGGGGGACTAATTGAAAAGACAGGAAAGGACCTATGATAAGAAAAAGACAAAAAAACCTGTGGATAGTGTCTCCAACATAGAGAGAATCAATTAATATAGAGATTGAAGTCAAGACCCTACTTTATAGGGACCCCAACAATAAAGATAACGTGTAAGACTTTCCACATTGTCTAATTATTGATCAGAGTGACACAACTTACTATCAGAACACGCCGAACGATATATAGTAAACTAAAGCTCTCGTTGTACTACTAATACATAAT
>BLSH010318925.1:684102-694630 GCA_018402905.1 Glandirana rugosa | reverse complement strand
GTCCAAAAAAAACAGAAAAAGAATAGTATCCAGGAAAGGACAGAAGAGTTAATCAGGGTGGTGACCAAGCAGAGAAATAGGTATGTGTGGAGAGGGCACAAAGAAGGGGAGAAAAAAAGGAAGGGTTATGTTGGTGGTGGTGGTGGTGGGGGGGGGGGGGTAGTGGTAGAAGAGGAGAGGAAACTAGTAAACAGTGTTCATTAGAAGGGCTTCCTGATGTCTACTAAGATATAGTTAGTAAGAAAGGTTGATGACCATGGTAATTTTTAGCTGCTGCCATCTCTTAAAAAATCAAATTTTGTTTCATAGCGTAGTATTTTGGGGGTATATTGTTTTTATTCTATGTTGATAGGTGGTAGGGTCTTTATTATATATTTTTTCAGGGATTCCCTTTAAATAAATAGGGGGGTCAGGGATAGTATTTTGGGTTTTCATTTAATTTGGGTTTTTCATTTAATTTTGTTTTTGTTTTTTTATTTATTTTATATTGATTGGGATTTTGGAGTCCTATGTTTGAAAGAAAAAACTAAGTGCAAAAACAATGTGCGTCTAAAGCACCTAACATTTTATCAGTCACATTCACTGCACTTCCATGGCCTTATAGATAAAATAAACATTAGGCATACACTCGTTAGGCCTACTATCCCTGATTAAAATGGTCCTGCTGCTGACCAGGTTTACACTGTATTCCCTGCAGTATCTTTATTCTTGTAGTAAAACCTCAGTTTACTCTGTTTGTCTAGAGTAACTTTGGGCCTAACCTTGCTCATTAAAATTGTTCTGCTTCTGGCCACATTTACAATGCTGTTTCATCTGTGGTGTCTTAATTATCAAACACCTGTGTGTACTCTCTTTGTCTAGTACGTTTTAAGCAATCCTCTCTTATTAAGAATGTCCTGATACTGGCCAGTTTTACACTGTTGTATAATCTGCGGTCTCTTACTTCCTGAGAGTTTGACAGCAATTGGCCAGGAGAAGGATAATTTTGCATCATTGAGAACAGGGATTGCCACAGTGTTCTAAAATCCAATTATTTTCTGCCAGTCAAAGTGAGTCTATTACAGTTTAAAACCTACGTGAGAAAAGTATTTTTTTCAAACTTACCGAATCTGTTTGGAATAGTGCTGCTGTATATAAGACACGTTAACTGTAATAGAAAAAAATAATTCTATAGTCAATTTTTTGTTGTCAGTGTACAGTCATTGAGACTGTCTGTGAAAATCATACTGTTCTATAACACCACATACAGGTTTAAGGCATCCTCTAAGCATGTTATTTAATTTAGGACTGCAGGCGGAGAAATTTGGTGACTTTTGGTAGAAAACATTTAAAACCAGTGATGTTTATCCCACATCCAGATCGATGTTGTGTAGGGTAAATGTCATACTTTCATTCATTCCAGAAAGTAAAGCTAGTGCTGAATTTCTAGCACTATGGCTATGAGTGCTGTGACTCTCATACGCACGCAGAAGCTTTAGAGTTGTTCATGGGTTCCCAAAAAACAAGTCATTCTGTGAATAGACAAGGAAAAGCACAAAAACGTCTCTACTGCTTCTACAGTATGTATGAGAGTTGCAGCTCTCAGAATTGCAGTGCTGAAAGTGCAGCTCAAGCTAAACTTTCCAGCATGAATTAAAGTATGATACAGCAGCAATCTAGATATGGAATAACCACTTAGAGGAAACCACAAGTCACAAAAAACTTCCTGCCTGCAGTTCCACTCTAAAGACCCTTTCACGTAGTCTGTCAGATCAGGTCTGCCTGTCAGTTTTTCAGGCGGACCTGATTGGACCCTGCAGTCTCCTCTATGGAGCGGTGGATGTCCACTGATACTGTGTCTGTGTCCGCTCTCTGTACAGCGGAGCAGACACTGGCCTGTCATCTGCCTGCTCAGTAGAAATAAACATGAGAATACTTAAACATGTGTAATTCCAACACCTTTCTGGGCGAAGTGGTGCATTATCTGACAGAAATGCAGGGGTGCCAATATTCTTGGCCATGACTGTGTGCGTATATATAAATATATATATATATATATATCTACAGTATCTCACAAAAGTGAGTACACCCCTCACATTTTTGTAAATATTTTATTCTATCTTTTCATGTGACAACACTGAAGAAATGACACTTTGCTACAATGTAAAGTAGTGAGTGTACAGCTTGTATAACAGTGTAAATTTGCTGTCCCTTCAACATAACTCAACACACAGCCATTAATGTCTAAATCGCTGGCAAAAAAGTGAGTACACCCCTGAGTGAAATTGTCCAAATTGGGCACAATTAGCCATTTTCCCTCCCCGGGGTCATGTGGCTTGTTAGTGTTACAAGGTCTCAGATGTGAATGGGGAGCAAGTGTGTTAAATTTGGTGTTATCGCTCTCACTCTCTCATACTGGTCACTGGAAGTTCAACATGTCACCTCATGGCAAAGAACTCTGAGGATCTGAAAAAAAAAATGTTGCTCTACATAAAGATGACGTAGGCTATAAGAAGATTGCCAAGACCCTGAAACTGAGCTGCAGCACAGTGGCCAAGACCATACAGCGGTTTAAAAGGACAGGTATCCAGAGGTTGTCTTTGGGAAATAGATGTATGAGTGCTGCCAGCATTGCTGCAGAGGTTGAAGGGGTGGAGGGTCAGCCCAGACCATACGCCGCACATTGCATCAAATTGGTCTGCATAGCTGTCCTCCCAGAAGGAAGCCTCTTTGAAAGATGATGCACAAGAAAACCTGCAAAAAGGTTGCTGAAGACAAGAAGACTAAGGACATGGATTACTGGAACCATGTCCTTGGTCTGATAAGACCAAGATAAAATTATTTGGTTCAGATGGTGTCAAGCGTGTGTGGTGACAACCACATGAGGAGTACAAAAACAAGTGTGTCTTGCGTACAGTCAAGCATGGTGGTGGCAGTATCATGGTCTGGGACTGCATGAATGCTGCTGGCACTGGGGAGATACAGTTCATTGAGGGAATGAATGCCTTCATGTAATATACTGAAGCAGAACATGTTCCTCTCCCTTCGGAGATCGGGCCACAGGGCAGGATTCCAACATGATAATGACCCCAAACACACCTCCAAGATGACCACTGCCTTGCTAAAGAAGCTGAGGGTAAAGGTGATGGACTGACAATGCATGTCTCCAGGCCTAAACCCTATTGAGTATCTGTGGGGCATCCTCAAATGGAAGGTGGAGGAGAGCAAGGTCACTAACATCCGCCAGCTTTGTGATGTCATCATGGAGGAGTGGAAGAGGACTCCAGTGGCAACCTGTGAAGCTCTGGTGAACCCCACACCCAAGAGGGTTAAGGCAGTGCTGGAAAATAATAGTGGCCACACAAAATATTGACACTTTGGGCCCAATTTGGACATTTTCACCGGGTTGTACTCACTTTTGTTGCCAAGGGTTTCAACATTAATGGCTGTGTGTTGGGTTATTTTGAGGGGACAGCAATTTTACAATGTTATACAAGCTGTACACTCACTACTTTACATTGTAGCAGAGTGTCATTTCTTCAGTGTTGTCACATGACAATATATAATAAAATATTTACAAAAATGAGAGCGGTGTACTCACTTTTGTGAGATACTGTATATATATATATACAGTATGTATATTAGTATTTCTGTCCATATCCTCTCATAATCTTGAGCCATTGGCTCCCACGGCTGTCAATCAAAGTCAGTCAGCCAATTGGGGGAGAGAGGGGATGGGACCAGGTCGGGGCTCCGTGTCTGAATGGACACACAGAGCTCTGACTCGGTTCGTGTCCCCCATAGGAAGCTGCTGGCTGTGGGGGCAGGAGCAGCAAAGAAGGACCCGAGAAGAGGAGGATCCAGGCTACTCTGTGAAAAACCAACTGCATAAAGGAGGTAAGTATAACATGTTTATTTTATTTTATTTTTTTTTTTAAAACAAGACTTTACAATCACTTTAAGATTGAATATATGGTATTTTTATTATTTTCAAAGGGAATATTACAGGTATAACCATGGAAATTAAGCAGGTATAGGATGTGGAAGGTAGACATGGTCCACAAACTCTTAGGACGACACTAAATATATATGAGAGAGATATATTGGATCATGAAATTTGACCTTTGAATTAAAAATAAGAAAGAAAATCTAGAAACCATTGCCATCCTAACAGTAGTAACAGTAGTATATATGTACAAGGAGAAGAATGATCGTTGATGATACTATAATAACCCAACACCCAACACATATCTGAAACCACAGTTTAAAATGGGTCTTTTTGGCAGATAAAAGCTTTATAATCCATATAATGTAATACATAAAAACAAAAGTGCAGGCAAAATTTTTTTGAACAGAAGTGCTCTCATATAATTTACTTGTCAAAATGCATGGAATGGACAAATATACTGTTTAGTGATTCTTTCTTCACTCAGTGCGCACATCTACCATTCAGTGCATTTCCAGGGACTTACTGCATATGAAGCTGTTCAAACCAGTATTGGCTATGCCATCAGAGATCAAAATCTATCAGATGAATAAAGAAATACCCTTGCATCTTCTGTGACTACAGTGCCATTCTCCCTATGTCCTCAATTGTGACCACTGATGCAACAACTTAAGGCCAGCCTTATAAAACTACCAAACACTGCATTTTACATTTGCTCCTACATTTCAATAAAGAGATAAGCCTTAACAAAGGTGGACTACGATGCATCAAAAAGTTGGACAGAATAAATTTCTCTTGTTTGGACACATTACCTCTACTACTTTCTATTTCTCAACAAAGAGATATGGTATGATCAGGAATTTTTAACTTACCACAAAATAACATTTACTGCCAGCTGTTGAACAGCAAAATGTAAAGCTAAAAGCATAATGATGATGAAACGTTTATCTACATATGTTAAAGACAAAAATGAAAAGATGAAAGAAAAAAAAAATGCAAAGTATTCAAATAATGCAAGAGTTTTTCACCTCCTTCATACTTGTACAGTGTCAGAGTTAAAAATATGTTTGAGTGAGAGAGATCTGTATAGATAAGAGACATTTTAGCTTACATTGCATAGGCAGAGTTCGGGTTGTCTATTGACCACACTATACAGTTGCTACACCATAAAATTTTCAATAAACCTTTTGTTAAATCCAAGGGGTTTTAATTATAAGCAATTATTAAGTTAAGGTGTACATTTTGCAACAACAAACCTCAAATCAATATTTGACTTTAGGTCTGATTAAACAAAAAAAATCGAATTAAATGTATAAATCTGAAAAATTAAGCATATAGAATTAAAGGATATCAAACCAAGAAAAACATCTTTACACAGACTAAAAAATATAAGATGCCTTCAGGTATTTTTGATTGTTTTGATTGATTTTTCAATCAACAGTACAAATTTAATTGGCCAATTATCAGACAGAGAGTAGCTTTCAGTTTACTAGACAAGTGCAAAGTTAGAAGCACCAATGCAAAACAGATTCAGGAGGGTAAAATGCACACACTGCTGAATACTGAAAGATGCACAAACATGAACTTTTCATAGCAATGTCTCTGTGACTCAGTCAGGGAAACATGTGGCTGCATAGCATAATCTCTATATGAATCTATACCAACAGAATACAGCTACTTGCAATTATCCTCATAGACAGGGTTTCTCACATATATAATAGTGGTATGGGTGTCCCAGGTTCATAGCTGGAAGAAGTTTCCATCAGACCCCCTATATAACAATATACTGTATGTCTAGAATGTTCTAAATGGTGTCCATATCCTCCAGGCCTGTTCAAATTTGGAGGAGGTCTTTAGGAGCAAATGCTCCTAAAGCATTGGAGCAAAGAAAGTACATTTAAATATAGACATTCTGTGATGTATTGGGAGACACAAATACTCAGATATTAGATTTAGTAACCTCTTGAATATGTAAGAGGGTGTGACATAGGGTCAAATGGCAACAGTGTGGATTTACCCAAATTGATTAATAAACTACAGTAATTCCTGAATTTCTCAATTATAGACATGGTACTAGGCAGAGAGGAGTGAGTATTAGCCAGAAAGAATAGGTTACCCGCATAAAGCATAATTTTGACCTCAAGTGTTCCTCTAAGACAGTGGTTCTCAACTCCGGTCCTCAGGACCCACCAACAGGCCAGGTTTTAAGTATTACCTTGGGGAGATGCAGACTAGAATACTGCAATCACTGAGCAGCAAATTATATCACATGTGATGTACTTTGGTTATCCTGCAAACCTGGCCTGTTAGTGGGTCCCGAGGACAGGAGTTGAGAACCACTGCTCTAAGAAAACCCACAACCTGACATGACTGTTAAATAAGGGTAGCTAAAGGCTCAATGGCCTGGACAAACAGTAGGAGAGATATCCAGATAACAAGGATAACTTGCCACAAATTTGTGGCAGTGTTGAATTGTAAGTCTATTAACTTGCCGCACATTTTTACTGGCAAGTTGTACACTTGCAGAGCACTTGAAGCACAGGTTCTAGTTGACACTTTTCCAAATTCTGCCATAGTGACCCCTGTGGTGGAATGACTATTGCACAACATAACTGAACCAGAACTTGCAGCAGACTTGCAGATTGTCTGCAAAGAAAGTTGATCTGAAGTCATGCAATATGGACTTGCTGCAATTGTGCAACAAACTTGTGAAGCCTGGCAAGTCTAGCAATAGCTTAGCAAGTCATTTTCAAACTTGCAGCACAATTGTTTGCTATCTGGGTAAGGGGCATCCTTGCTGGGTGCATGTTAGGAAAAGACAGCATTTCTTGGTGTTTCCGCGGTGGCGCGCGCCTGTGCGCATTCACGCACACCCGTGCGTGCTCCTGTGCACGTGCCAGAAATGGCGCCAAACGGCCCTATTTAAACCAGCAGGACCCAGCAGCCGGTGCTGTCCGTTCTACAGCGTTCCCTGCACCTGTGACCCCCCGGTGACTACTTTTGAGTGACTTCCTGTTCCTGTTACCCCCGCTACCCCTCTGGACTTGTTGATATCTGCCTGCATCTGACCCCGGCTTGTTTACAACCACCCGCTTGCCTGCTCCCTCTGTACTTCTGCTGCCAGCATGTTACCGACCCTGCCTGTACCCGACCATCCGCTTGCCTGATCCCGCTGTACCGCCCGCCTGCCAGTTGCCGACCCGGACTGAACCACTACTCTCCCATCTTGCACGAGCTTCCGTGGACTCCTGCTTACCACCTGAAGATTGTCCAGCCCTCATGCCCCCCTGAGCTCCAGAGCTCCCTGTCTACACTACCAGGGGTTCTCGAACCAGGGCCACAAGAGAGGTTGCCCCTGCATAAGCCAGACTCTACCACCAGGTACGTGACAGTGCAGCTCTGAAGGGTGAAGAAAAGCGAACATAAGCCATTGACCTTAAAGTAGGCTTTTCAATAAGCAAATAAAAATTGTACCCATTGCTCAGTACCCCCAAAGATACCCACAATCTAAGCTATCAAAGTACTTGGCAACATCCACAGCTAGTATTATCTGGTATATTTGTGGGTTAGGAAAGACCCTGAGTGTGAGTGTTATTCGCAGTAGACTTGACAGGCATAAACCCAGTTTGATCCACACAGACCGTTTTAGAATTTACCTTAACAAGTCAAAGTGTTTGATACAGAGATAGGCCTGTAGGAGATAAACCCCCCCCCCACCCCCAAATAAAATCTAACTATATGTTCACTAAAAATACAGTAACATATTTAGCAGTGGACACAATTCACACGGGCAGAGAAACTGAATATGTCCTCAGGGCTCATTCACAAGTAAGGTTGGGGGCAGTAAAACCCCACAATTAAGCTTCACTTTTACCGCCCACCAACCGCTACCTCCCTTTAAAAACAGAGGCAGTGGCTAGGCATGTGCACATGCAATGGCTGCAATGCTGTGCAGCCTTGGCAGAAATTATACCCTGTCACACAAAAGACCCATTCAAGGGAATAGTGATGCTCTGTAAGTGCCCCGCAACCATGGTTGTAGTGCACTAGTGCGGGGTTGTATCAGGCAGTGAGGAGGTATCTGTCAAATGCTCTCTAAAGAGTGATTCCGATAATGACAGCTCTTCAGAGGGCAAAGCACCTATGAACGGGCCCTTAATTTTTCTTTAATTACTTTTTAGAATTTTTTTGAACTTTTTTTTAGAATTTTATACTTATTTTACATTTTTTTAATAGCCCCGTGGTAAAATATCAAAGGTCTAAACCCTTAATGGCTCACTTATGAGACAGAGAAAGGAAATGAGGACATAGATTCCTCAGATCCTTTCTCTGCAGCCTCAGCTTCACAAAAGAATGAATACGAAGCATTTTGAGGGTTTCTGTGCACTCACAAACTGAAGCATAGTAAACACAGTTTACTATGCTTCAGTGATGAATGGACACCATGAGCAATTGGTATCAATCGCTCACTGTGTTCATTCAGGAAAAGAAGGAGATGGTAAATGACATATTTACCCCCCTGTGTGCCCTCAGCAGCTGGCAGCGGGAGAGGAGGGAAGCCGGCAGTACTGTGGGGGACGGGAACACACAGGAGGGCTGGACAGCGGGTGGAGGGGGGTCACACTGGGGGTCCAGGGAGCAAGGAGGTGGGGGCACAGATACTTGAATGGATCCCCCTGCAGCACAGTTAAGGTGAGAGGCGGAAAAGCTGTTAGCGCTGTGAGGGAACCACATCTACAAATGCGAGACATTGGCTTTATGCAAATCATCTAACTACAATACATGGCAACTGATTATTTAATCCCTTTTTGGTACCGTTGTGTGTACACTGTGTTATATGATGTGCTACATTACAGCTATGTTGAATACTTACACCGCCTAATGTTCTGTAGATTTCTGCAGGATATTTATGTCAACACTGGTTATGCAGAGACCCTGGAACTGGGGTACAAAGATAAGTCCTTTAGTGAAAACTGCACAACAAAGTAGAACACCAAATCCAAGAACACAATATGGGGCACATGTTTACTGAAACACTCACCAAATGATTTATGTAACTATTTATAGACTATTGGATCGGGAGTAATCCCAAAAAATGTGCATAAATGGTCCAAACTTCCCAAACTATTGGGGCCACATCTTCTTATCTTTTTAACCCAACCCTACATTCCTGAATGAAGGTCTTCCAGAAATTTACTGGATATGGAACCGCCTCATTTTCTAACATCTTACACATGTCTACCTTTATATTTGCAAGATTCATTGGTATCAGAGGATGTGTATGGCATAGCCAAGACACATTTGCAAAAGAGGTCAATGAAAAAATTGGTGTGTGAAGCTGAAGATAAGGTTTATAGAGAAGTACATTCTGCTTCCATGAGCAGCACCATCAGCCATGCTTTATGTTTCTCACTTTTATGCTTCTAGGGAAGCAAGTTAAGAAGTTGAATACTATTCCATAAGGATGTTATTGTATAATTATGACTCATGCAAAGGTTTATGGTGATACGTGAAACAAAAAGCCTTACTAACAAAACATCAAAAACATTGGTCTTTTAGCATAAACCACATTTACATCTGTGTTTACTCATATGATCTTCTTTTCATGTGCTTAGCAGGGCTCCAAAATGCTGCATCTTCTAGAGATGGAAGCTTTTCAGATCAGAGGCATGATTTGTGACTGTCATATAAATGCACTGTTACAGATTATTCTAATTAACAGGCAGAAAACAGTGTTTGTTTAGGACAGGACTACTTCCAGTTTCTGACCCCTCTCAGTGGGAAATAATGTCCTGCTTAGTGTTCTGGGGCTTTAGGCCTCCATCCAGTCTCTAGTGGACACAGTGCATCTAGGATTATGACTGAGTGTCACAAATTATTGAGCCAAGGTGAACATGACATACAGTATCTTATAAAGAACAGGACAGGTTAACAGCAAAAAGACATGTCATTTTATCAATGTTGATTTAATGTCATAATTGCTTACATAAACAACAATAATGCCTTTGAAAATGTTTGTATATGGGGAAAAGTAGTAGAGCTTGGGTGAGGGGTCTGTAAGAAAGGGAGATAAATTAGGGGATGGGGAAGATGGAAGAGGGCAAAGAAGCAAAAAATTGCAAAGAGGATATACTGTATAACCAGGCCTGTACTGGCCATCGGGACTACCGGGAGTTTCCCGGTGGGCCGATGGCTCAGTGGGCCGGTTCCAGGGATAGTGGACTACAGGTCCCCCCTGCAGCGCTCACCTGCTCTCTCTCTGGCTAGGTGTGCATTGTGTGGGGCGGGCTGAATACAGACATTGAATGATGTACCGAGAATACGATCCGGGAGACACAGGCAGCCACAGCTGTAACATAACTTTCCAGAGCTCGTTCTCCTGCTCTTTCCTTCCCCCACTCTCCATCTAGATTCCTCACAGCAGCACAGCAGCAGACAGGATGGAGAGCGGGGGAAGGAAAGAGCAGGAGAACGAGCTCCGGAAAGTTATGTTACAGCTGTGGCTGCCTGTGTCTCCCAGGGGTGACTCGGTAGCCGGGTGGCCCTTTGAGGGCCATCAGGGCTACCGGTCATGTCCGGACCAATATGTCATATAGGAGAAAC
>BLSH010318925.1:658898-682507 GCA_018402905.1 Glandirana rugosa | reverse complement strand
CATGGGGGGATAGAGGAGCACAGGGGACCAGAGCAGCATGGGGGCAATAGAGGAGAACAGGGGACCAGAAGGAGCATGTGGGGGAATAGAGGAGCATGGAGGACCAGAAGTAGCATGGGAGCAATAGAGGAGCACGGGGGACCAGAAGGAGCATGTGGAGGACCAGAGTAGAATGGGGGGCAATAGAGGAGTATGTGGGGGACCAGAGGAGCATGTGGGGGACCAGAGGAGCGGAGGAGAGGGGAATGTAGAAGCATGTGGGGGTCAGAGAAGCACGGGGGGGGGACCAGAGGAGCATGGGGGAAAGAGAGGAGCAGGGAGGGGCCAGAAGGAGCACGGAGGAGGGGACAGACAGCTGACTCAACAGACGGGGGCGTTATGCGAGAGACCTGCAAAGTGGGCCGGTCTGGATGAAGTCCAGGGCCAAATTTTTGTCCCAGTCCAGCCCTGTGTATAACTATTGGTGCATATGTACTGTTTGCAGAGATCAATATAAATATATATTCCTCAGCAGTTCCCTGTTGTTTGGAGGAGCTATACCAGACCCAAGCCTTAGAACAGCTATGTCAACAAGAATCAAGTATAATTTTACCTTTTTGACATAACTCTTATATGGTATTTATAGTAATCTTTGGCTCAGCTCTCCCTTCTCAGAGCAAGCTGCTCAGCTGAGGGTTAATTGCCAGTCTCAGCTTCCACTCTGTCTCACCTGATGATCATATCCTGCCTCATTAAGCCAGCTCTGCTGCTATACAAAATGCCTGGATCAGATCGCAGATGCCTTCGCCTTGGTCAACATCTCTGGAGAAAACTCTGCTGTGTTTTCCTGTGAAAGACTTTGCCTGTTTGACGTTCCCTTCTGATTCCTGGATACAAGACCCTGCTCGGCTACCTCTCCTCCTGGCTCCTGGCCCTGCATGCCATTTGTTTGACCTCATTGATCTCTGGACTCATGTTTCACTGGCTTGCTCTGACTATCCACTCTGATTACCGAACCCTGGCTATGTTTTAACCACGTTTACTCTGTTTATATCATTTTACCTTTTTATTAAAAAGTGTGATTTTACTGCACTTCTGTCTTGGGCTGATTCATGATTCCCGAGAGTAGGCGAAGGCCATGAATTCAGAAAATTCAGACAATCCACTTGCTGGTAATATTTTTTCCAGATTGGATGAGCAGGATCATTGCATGGATCAGTTTGCCATAGTGATAGAGATGCTCCTGAATCGCACTGCTCACCTGGTTCCTCCTACGGTGGCTGTTCTGGCACAACCTGTGTTGCAGGCCACTCCTGCTGATGCTTAACTCTCTGTACAGGCACAAGCCTCAAATACTACCTCTATAAGGGGTAGGTCTGGTTCTACTCCGCTTCCCCAGTTATTTGGGGGTGATCCAGTTCAATGCAGAAGGTTTCTCAACCAGGTTGGGATATACTTTGAGATGCTGCCCCAGGTGTTTCCCACAGACAGAAGCAACGTAGGCTTTGTGATTTCTTTGCTTTCTGACAGAGCCTTGGCCTGGGCAAACCCTCTATGGGAGGCACAAAAACCTGTTGTCCAGAGTTACCCAGAGTTTGTGGCCTCCTTTAAATGGGTATTTGACGTTCCTGCACACTCCACTACAACTGCCAAAAGTCTCATGTTCATCAAGCAGGGTACGAGAACAGTTGCCGATTACGCCATTGAATTCCATACTCTAGCAGCAGAGGTTGCTTAGAACAATGAGGCTCTCGTGGCTGCTTTTTTTCATGGTATCTCAGATAATATCAAAGATGAGATAAATGCCCGAGACATACCTATTGAGCTGGAGAGGTTGAACATGTTTGCCATTCTCATTGACTCCAGACTCCGAGAGAGACCTTCCTTTAAGGAGCGCTTGCGGAAGCCTCTTGTACATTTGGCTCCGAGCTTTGTAGTCCCCTCTGTGCCTCCCTCACCTCCCATACCTCCTGGTTCTGAGCCTGTCATTGAAGTAGAACCCATGCAGTTGGGCTTCACACGTCTCTCTGTGGATGAGAGAACCTTTAGGAGGAGGGAGAGATTGTGCCTTTATTGTGGCCAGGCAGGTCACTTTTTGAAGTCTTGTCCTACCCGTCTGGGAAATGCCTGCACCTAAGGTCCTGTAGGGCAGTGGTTCTTAACCCTGTCCTCAAGTACCCCTAACAGGCCATGTTTTGTCAATTTCTCTTGATAAATTAGCTGTCCAAAATATCAAGCCATTGACTCTGATTTAAAGCACCTGTGCAAGATAAAGGGAAACCTGCAAACATGGCCTGTTGGGGGTACTTGAGGACAGGGTTGAGAACCAGTGCTGTAGAGGACAGACCTTAGGTGGCGTTGTTACGTCCCCAGTTATCCAGAAGGATAAGCCCCTGTTTCTCGTTACTAGTGTTGAGCGAACCCAGACTGTAACGTTTGGGTCTGTACCGAACTTTGGGGTGTCTGGGACCCGGACCCGAACACGGACATTTCAAAAAACGTTCGGGTTCTGGGTTCTGGTAGTTGATCACGCATGTTGAATAGCTGCAGGGCAGCCAATCAACAAGCGTTTCACTGGTTTGCCCTTAGAAGCCATCACAGCCATGCCTACTAATGGCATGGCTGTGATTGGCCAGTGCATCATGTGACCCAGTCTCTATATAAGCTGGAGTCACTTCATGCTGCAATCACATGCTCTCTGAGACTCTGAATAGTATAGGGAGAGGAAGCTGTCGGCGTTTTTGTGAGGGACAGATTGCAGACATTTTAACATCTGATCCTGCATCCTGAGATTACTACGACTGTTGCTCTGAGGGACAGATTGCAGAAATTTGAGAATCGAGATTTCACATACTGCTGCTTTGAGTGACAGATTGCAGATCAAACCTTGCCTAACACAACGATCGCTACGATCGTACACAACGATCAGATTGTGGGAGTAATTTGAGATTTCACATACTGCAGCTTTGAGTGACAGATTGCAGATCAAACCCTGCCTAACACAACGATCGTTATGATCGTACACAACAATCAGATTGTGGGATCGTACACAACGATCAGATTGTGGGAGTAATTTGAGATTTCACATACTGCTGCTTTGAGTGACAGATTGCAGATCAAACCTTGCATTACACAACAATTTGACTGCACTAGGTAGAGGCTTCTGCTTAGAGGGACAGATTATTGTTCAAAAATCATTGCCTACTCCTATAGGGCCAGGTTCCAGCTGTTGCTATAAGTGACACATTATTGTTCAAAAATCATCTCCTAGTTCTAAAGGGAGAGCTTCCAGCTGTTGGTGTGAGCGGTGCATTTCTTGCACCAAAATAAAAAGTCCGGCTACATTGGTGTTTTCAAAAAGGTATTAATTGGTATTAATAAATACTTACATAGGGCTACATAGTACATTTGCGGGCACAATGAGGAGAGCAAATAAGGGCCGTGGTCATGGTGCTGCTGGTGCTGCTGGTGTTGGTGGTGTTGGTGAACCTTCTCTTGGAAGAAGAGGACGTGGTCAAGGTGTGCCAGCTACACGTACAAGGGAAACACCTTCCTCAGGTAGCCAACAGAACCTTCACCGGTATATGGTAGGCCAGAATGCCCCTCAACGATTGGTGAGGCCAGAACAAGTACAGGTGATAGTAGATTGGGTGGCTGACAATGCCTCCAGTTCCTTCACATTGTCTCCCTCCCGGTCCCTTGATGAAAGCTTCAGCACCTGAACCCCATGGCCATCTGTCTTTCACCTCAGCCCCTTGTAAATTAGCCAAGCAGTCTGAGCCCCAAGTCCTGCAAGAGACTCTTATGCTTTTTGATGACTCTCCTGGTGTGCTTTCCGTGGGCCATCCATATAGCGCTGCCCCAGAAGTCGAAGACATTGAGTGCACAGATGCCCAACCACTTCTGTTGCAGGATGTGGACATGGAAACACCAGCGCAGCACATCTCTGATGATGACGAAACACAGGTGCCAACTACTGCAGCTTACCTCAGTGTGCAGACTGACAAGGAGGGCAGTGGTGAAGGGTGGGTGGAAGATGATGTGGAGGATGATGAGGTCCTAGACCCCACATGGAATGAGGGTCATGTGAGTGATGTGTGCAGTTTGGAGGAAGAGGTGGTGGTCACACAGAGGCACCAGCACAGCAAAAGAGGAAGCAGGTTGAAAAAGCGGAGCGAGCATCCCCTAGACAGTAGGCCTGCTACTACCCACCGCACCCAGGGACCTAGCACACCAAAGGCACCTCAAAGGCGTTCCCCCGCATGGCAGTTCTTCAGACAATGTGCTGACGACAAGACACAAGTGGTTTGCAAGCTGTGCAATGATAGCCTGCGCTGGGGCATAAATGTTCTCAACCTGAGCACAACCCCCATGACCAGGCATCTAAATTCAAGACACAAGCTGCATTGGAATAATTACCTCAAAATCCAAGAAAGGTCTCGGCCTCCTCCTGCTTCCTCTTCTGCTGCTGCCTCGGCCTCTTCCTCCACCTCTACAGTGACAGTGTCACCTGCCACCCAGCAAACAGACGATATGACAGCAACGCCACCATGTCCGCCACCGTCCCCAAGCATTTCCACATGGTCCCATGGAAGCTTACAGCTGTTCACCTCCCAAACACTGGAGAGAAAGAGGAAGTACCCCCCTACCCACCCGCGATCCCTGGCCCTGAATGCCAGCATTTCAAAATTCCTGGCCTTTGAAATGCTGTCATTCCGTCGGGTGGACACGGACAGTTTCAAAAACCTGATGGCGGTGGCTGTCCCACAGTACGTGGTTCCCAGCCGCCACTACTTTTCCAGACGAGCCATCCCTTCCCTGCACAAACAAGTCGGGGACAAGATCAAGTGTGCACTGCGCAATGCCATCTGTGGCAAGGTCCACATAACCACTGATACATGGACCAGTAAGCACGGGCAGGGACGCTATATCTCGCTAACTGCACACTGGGCAAATGTAGTGGCGAGTGGGCCTGAGCCGGCTAGCCATTTAGCGCATGTCCTTCCACCACCGAGGATTGCAGGGCATTTCTCTTTGCCTCCTGTTGCCTCCTCCTCCTACTGCGCTTCCTCCTCTTTGACCACCTACTTATTCGCTCAGCGTAACACCTTCACCACCAACATCAGCACATCCAGGGGGAAACGACAGCAGGCTGTTTAAAAACTGATATGTTTGGGGGATAAACCCCACACTACGCAGGAGCTGTGGATGGGCATTGAACAACAGACCAATGAGTGGTTGTTGCCACTGAGTCTCAAGCCCGGCCTGGGGTTGTGCGACAATGGCCGAAATCTCGTAGTGGCTCTGGGCCGAGCCGGTTTGACGCACATCCCTTGCCTGGCGCATGTGCTGAATTTGGTGGTACAGAATTTTCTAAAAAACTACCCGTATATGTCAGAGCGGCTGCATAAAGTGCGGGCCGTCTGTGCGCACTTTCTGCGTTCTCACCCTGCTGCTGCTCGCCTGTCTGCGCTTCAGTGGAACTTCGGCCTTCCCGCTCACCGCCTCATATGCGACGTGCCCACAAGGTGGAACTCCACCTTGCACATGCTGGAAAGACTGTGCGAGCAGCAGCAGGCAATAGTGGAGTTTCAGCTGCAGCACCCACGGGTCAGTCGCTCTGCAGAACAGCAACACTTCACCACCAATGAGTGGGCCTCCATGCGAGACCTGTGTAGCGTATTGCGGTGTTTTGAGTACTCCACCAACATGGCCAGTGCTGATGACACTGTTCTCAGCGTTACTATCCCACTTCTATGTCTCCTTGAAAAAACACTTTGGTCCATGATGGAAGAGGATGTGGCACAGGAAGATGAGGAGGAGGAAGAAGGGGCATTTCCACGGTTATCAGGCCAGTCATTTACAAGTGGCTCGGGGGGTGGGTTCCTGCACCAGCATAGGCCAGGTCAAAAATATTCAAGCCAGGGCACAGTTCTGGAGGACAAGGAGGACGAGGAAGATGAGGAGGAGGAGGAATCGCAGCAGGGTGGCACCCAACGCAGCTCGTGGGCATCACTGGAGCGTGGCTGGGGGTATACAGAGGACACAGATGATATACCTCCCACAGAGGACAGCTTGTCTTTGCCTCTGGGCAGCCTGGCACTCATGGCCGACTACATGCTGCAGTGCCTGCGCAACGAAAGCCGAGTTGCCCACATTGTAACTTCTTCTGATTACTGGGTGGCCACCCTGCTGGATCCCCGTTACAAGGACAACGTGCCGTCCTTAATTCCCTCACTGGAGCGTGAGAGGAAGATGCGCGACTACAAGCGCACACTGGTAGAGGCGCTGCTGAGGGCATTCCCAAATGACACCGGGGGCTCAGTGGAAGCACAAGGAGAAGGCAGAGGAGGAGGAGGAGGAATAGGCCACCAACGCAGCTGTGCCACCGCCAGCACCTCAGAAGGCAGGGTTAGCATGGCCGAAATGTGGCAAAGCTTTGTCAGCAGCCCGCCACAACAAACAGCACCACCAGCCGATAGACGTCTTAGCAGGAGGCAGCATTTCAGCAACATGGTGCAAGAGTATGTGTGCATACGCCTACACGTACTGACTGATGGGTCTGCCCCATTCAACTTCTGGGTCTCCAAATTGGCCACATGGCCTGAGCTTGCCCTTTATGCCTTGCAGCCAGTGTATTGTCGGAATGTGTATTTAGCATGGCAGGGGGCGTTATCACAGACAAGCGTAGCCGCCTGTCCACAGCCAACGTGGACAAGCTAACCTTTATTAAAATGAACCAGGCATGGATCCCACAAGACTTGTCTGTACCTTGTGCAGAATAAACATTTAGACCAGACTCACACAGCCATTCCTATACTTGTTTTTTGAATAGGCCTCAATATTTTGGGGGCTACCCCAATTATAAACAAACAAAACAAAAAAACAGTGTTGGCTACCTCCTCCTCCTCGACCACCGCCACTTCCACCTACACTGCCACGGTCACGGCCTAGTCAACCTCTAGGCTCCTACTCCACATCCACCCCCCCTTCCCATTTTTTTTTATTTTAATTTATTTTCGCTATCCCCATTTTTTTGTAGGGCACTTGCCCTACTCTTAACCCCATTTTACTTCCTTTTGCAGCCCTCTAACACTTGCCAGGACTTTGTTACAGCCATTTTTGTGCCTAAAAGTTCGGGTCCCCATTGACTTCAATGGGGTTCGGGGTCAGGGATAAAGTTCGGGCAACGTTCGGTCGCGAACCCGGACTTTTTCCTAAAGTTGTTTCGGACCCTCCAAGCCCGAACATCCAGGTGTTCGCTCAACTCTACTCGTTACCCTTTCTTGGTCTGAGTCATCCATCGAGATACAGCCTCTAATCGACTCTAGGGCTGCAGACCTGTTCATAAATAGTGCCTTTGGGCCTAAGCACTCGATCCCGCTGCAGCTTCGGGCTTCTCCATTTGCCATTGAGGCTATTGATGGGAGACCTCTACAGCCTGCCCAGGTGACTCATGAGACTGCTCCATTGGCCATGGCAGTAGGGGCTCTGCACCATGAGATAATCCAATTCCAAGTCATTTCCTCTCCTCACTTTCTGGTGGTTATTGGTTATCCTTAGTTACAGAGGCACAACCCCTCTTTTGATTGTCTTCATGCTGAGGTTTTTTCCTGGTCAGCACAATGCAGTAAGACATGTTTTCAGAAAGTGGCAAAGGTCTTGTGTACCTCTTCACTCTCCTCCCTGTGGGAGGAATACAGCGAATTTAGCGTATGTCGCAGATGCACTTTCTAGAGGGTTCATCCGCAAATCCTCATCTACAGCTGGTGTTGGCTTCTTCTTTATGAAAAAGAAGAGTGGCGAACTGAGACCTTGTATCGATTATAGGGGTCTTAATCGCTTCATGATTAAGAATACTTATCCAATTCCATTGATTACGGAGTTATTTGACCGCTTCAAGGGACCAACGGTTTTCACAAAGCTTGATCTGAGAGGGGCATACAATGTTGTGAGGATGAGTGGAAAACTGCATTAAATACCAGGACAGGCCATTATGAATACCTCATAATGCCATTTGGTCTTTGCAATGCTCCATCAGTTTTTCAGGAATTCATCAACAATGTCCTTCTAGATTTTTTGCAGCAATGTGTGGTGGTTTATCTTAACCATATCCTCATATATTCCAAGTCCCTAGAGAGCCACCACACAGATGCCTGCTGTGTGCTTCAGAGGCTGAGAGATAATAACCTATATTGTAAATTGGAGAAGTGCGAGTTCCATTGTGAACAGATTAAATTCCTGGGTTATGTAATTTCCACTGCAGGTTTTTCGATGGACCCAGAGAAGCTATCAGCAGTTCTACAGTGGTCCTGACCCGTGAATTTACGTCCACTACAACATTTTCTTGACTTTGCTAATTATTATCGTAAGTTTATTCGTAACTTCTCGTCTCTGGTCAAGCCCCTGACTGATATTACCAGAAAGGACAGTAACCCGCAGAATTGCTCTCCGTAGTCCAGTGAGGCCTTTAAAAGTCTCAAGGCTGCCTTGGTTTCTGCTCCTGTGTTGGCACAACCGGATCCTATGATCCTACGTTACCCTTCATCCTTGAACCTGATGTATCTGAGACTGGAGTTGGTATCCTTCTGTCCCAGCGTCCCACCTCTGAGAGTGCTATGCATCCTTGTGGCTACTTTTCCAAGAAGTTGTCTCCTGCAGAATGCAATTACTAGATTGGGGACAGAGAGTTGTCAGCGATCATTTTAGCCCTTAAAGAATGGAGGCATCTCCTCAAGGGTACCACTGTTCTGGTTCTCATTTTGACTGACCACAAGAATCTCACATTCTTGTCTGAGGCTAAACGCCTCTCCCCCAAGAGGGCGCGTTGGGCTCTGTTCTTGTCAAGCTTCAATTACAGTCTCATTCTTACCCGGTACTAAGAATGTAAGGGCCAATGCATTGTTGCAACAGTTTCCCCCCCCCCCCTTCCAAGATGGAGTCGGTTCCTATTCCTCTGATACCTTCTCATTGTAATATGGCTATGATTCGTACCAGTCTCACTTCACCTTTGGGTGACAAGATCCTTGTTGCTCAGATCCATGCTCTTCCCGAGAAACCTTGTGACTGCTGCTTTGTCCTGGAGAGTCTGTGTACTACTGTGCTCCAGACTTACCATTCTCCCGAAGCTGCTGGTCACCCAGAGAAGAATGAACTCATTTGAGCTATTTCCTAACAGTTTTGGTGGCCTTGTCTCCGCGCTGATGTAGCCGCCTTTGTAGCAGCCTGTTTCGCGTGTGCTCAGAGCAAAACACCACGACATCTTCCAGTAGGTCTTCTATAACCCATACCCAATGGAGAGCAGCCTTGGACCCACCTGTCTATGGATTTTATTGTAGAGTTACCCAAGTCTCAGGGTAACACAGTTATCCTTATGGTGGTTGACCAATTCTCAAAGATGTCACATTGTATTCCACTTAAGAAGTTGCCCACGTCCAAGGAACTGGCATCCGTTTCTGCTCTGGTGATCTTTCACTTACATGGGCTTCCCAAGGTGTCTCGGACAAGGGTAGCCAGTTCGTGTCCAGGTTTTGGCAAGTCTTTTGTGCACAGTTGGGAATTCAGCTTTCCCTCTCTTCTGCATATCACACGCAGTCCAATGGGGCCACAGAACGAGCCAACCAGACCTTGGAACAGTTTTTACGTTGCTATATTTCTGAACATCATAACATCTAGTCTGACCTGTTAACTTGGGCAGGGTTTGCTCACAATCGTGCCGTCAGTACCACTTCACAATTGCCTCAGTTTATGGCGAATTATGGTTTCCAACCAGCCATTTGCCTAACTCATTTGTTCCTCAGAGAATTCCTGCGTTGGAGGAGCATCTCCTTCATATTCGTTCCACTTGGGTACAGGTCCAGGTCTTTGCGATGTGCTAATGATAGGTACAGACGTCATGCTGACCATAGACGCCTACCAGCGCCTTCTTACCAAGTTGGGGAGAGTGTCTGGCTGTCTTCTCGCAACCTCCAAGTTCCCTCACTGAAGCTGGCACCATGGCTTATTGGGCCTTTCCGTATTCTCTGCAAGATCAACCCAGTGACTTACGCTTTAGACCTGCCTTCTAATATGCAAATTTCTAATGTATTCCATGTCTCCTTGTTAAAACCTTTGGCATGCAACCGCTTCACTGCCTCTGTACCACGTCCTCAACCCTGGTCAGGTTGAGAACCAAGAGGAGTAAGAGATACAATCTATCATTGACTTCTGTAGGTTCCGTGGGTGCATACAGTACCTGGTTCATTGGAAAGGGTACGGTCTTGGAGTGTTCTTGGGCCTCATCCTTGGGCGTACAGGCTCCTGTCCTCTTCCATGCTTTCCATAGATGTTTTCCCCTCAAATCTGGTGCCCCCCCGAGGGGGGTTGTTGAGAAGGGGGTACTGTCAGGACTGCGCTCAGCTCTCCCTTCTCAGAGCAAGCTGCTCAGCTGAGGGTTAATTGCCAGTCTTGGCTTCCACTCTGTCTTACCTGATGATTATATCCTGCCTCGTTAAGCCAGCTCTGCTGCTATATAGACTGCCTGGATTAGATCGCAGATGCCTTTGCCTTGGTCAACATCTCTGGAGAAATCTCTGCTGTGTTTTCCTGAGAAAGACTTTGCCTGTTTGACATTCCCTTCTGATTCCTGGATTCAAGACCCTGCTCGGCTGACTCTCCTCCTGGCTCCTGACTCTGCATGCCGTTTGTTTGACCTCGCTGATCTCTGGACAACTGTTTCACTGGCTTGCTCTGACTATCCGCTCTGGTTACCGAACCCTGGCTATGTTTTGACCATGTTTACTCTGTTTATATCATTTTACCTTTTTTATTAAAAAGTGTGATTTTACTGTACTTCTGTCTTGGTCTGATTCATGGTTCCTGACAATCTTCTGCCAACCAGAGTTTGCAAGAAAAAATGCTTTCCTCATAGAAACTAAAGTAGAACCTGAGCCAAAAAGGTGCTATGCCCATGTGAGAAGTACTACTACAAACTTTGTAAGATAAAAGTTTAGGCTCATGATGACTTCTGGGGATAGGACTAAAGCTTTACTATGAGAGAGACTGCCAAGTTTAACCACTTAACGACCGCCCGCCTTCATCTGGCGGCGGCATTCTGGCTCCATATCGCCATCCCTGGCGGTGGCTGCGAGATTGAGCAGCGTGGCTCAATCACTGTGTATCGGGGAGCCAGGGAGCGGGTAGGGCGGACTCGATGTCTGCCGGCTACCGGCGTTTGCTCCCCCACAGTGACAGAATGGAATCTGTGTATGAAAAACACATGGATCTCTGTTCTGACAGGGGGGAAGGAGAGTGATCTTCTGTACCCTGTATATGGGAGCAGCGATCACTCTTCTCCCCCAGTCAGCCCTGCCCCCACACACAGTTAGTAACACATACCAGGGAACACAGTTATTTTTTTTTTTAATATGTATTTTAGCAAAACGTAAGAAATATTGGTTTCTTTGCAAAATTGTCTTTGCTTGTTTATAGCGGTGATCAGAGGTGACACACAGGTGACCAAATACCACCAAAAGAAAGCTCTATTTGTGGGGGGGGGGGGGGGAGGACGTTAATGTCCTTTGGGTACAATGTCGCATGACAGCGCAATTGTCAGTTAAAGCGACGCAGTGCCAAATTGCAAAAAATGATCTGGTCCTTAAGTGGGAAATCCTTCCGGGGGTGAAGTGGTTATGAACCTTTTTCCAGCAAACAGCAAAAGCTGGAGGTCCTGTTTATTAAAGAAATTGTTGGCAAGCTATAACAGAAGCTAAATGACTTGTAGCATATCCCTAATTGCATTGAGACTACTGTCAATGTTCAACCACAAGACATTGACAGATAGCATGTGCATATGCATCATTTAGCACTCTGTATGTCTTGTATTGTTCTCCTGTAACTGCAAGTAGTTTGTATATGCAGCGTTCTTGTTAATAAAAGCACATTAATATACTACTGCATGGTTTCCTTGCTTTATTGCATAGAATTAGAAAAAAAAGCAAATTAGATGGGCATTGCCTAAATTGTATAACATAAATAGGTCACGATGTCCATTGTTAAGACACTCACCAATCCAAAACAGGATAAGGTCAGTACTGAGCAAACAGTGAGATCATTGGAGACTGTTTCTAGTTATGTTTGAAAAAAAATGAAAATCAATAGGAAATAGCTAGATTTTAAATGTAAACAGGTTGTCATTTAAACTGGGAGAGCATTACTCTGTTCAGGAAATAAAGTTATTTAAAATTTCAGATTTAATTAATTAATCTAAAAGTTGCTTAAAGCTTCAGACAGTTCTAATGCCTTTATAATGTTGGTGAGACTGACCCTGGGCAATGAGAAAAATGAAAGGAGATCATCAGCACACAGTACACGTCTGAGATGATCTAGCTACTATTTTAATGTTCCAAAGATAAAATGTACAAAAGGAATGGTGACAGGGTTCCATTGCTTATGTTTAATAGCTTAGGGACAACCCACGGGCACTTAGCCTGGTCTGTGGTTAACAGGAAATTATTGGCTGTAGCTTGGGGCAAACATTTTTGCATAACTTAAAATATTATAATTCAGTCTGCCAATAGCAATATTACAGCAGTGTTTGCCCCCTCACATTTTATTACTGCCTATTACATTCATCTTTTTATCCTCTTCCAGTAGTAGGTGAAGCTGTTGATTGAAACATTGTAAATGTGATCTATACTCGAAATGCAAGTTTATTCAGCAAAATGCATGCTTTATACTGTTGGAAAACATAGAATTGTGAGAACTCTAACATCCGAGGAAATATATTATAAATATATATATATATATATATATATATGTATATATATATATATATATATATATGTGTGTAGAGCTACTCCCCTAGAGGGCCGCTGGATTTTTGGGCCCCCCTATTCTTGCACAGCCGTGCAACACACATTCTCCAACTTCCACACAGAGTCAGTAACCAAAAATGCAGATCCTGGACTGTACACTCTCCGGAATAATAATCAGCCTCTAATGGATCAATAACAATGTTTCTCTTCCAGGAAATAAGGCAAAGTCCCAACACTCAAAGGAGCAGGGCTGGACTGGGACAAAAATTTGGCCCTGGACTTCATCCAGACCGGCTCACTTTAATTTTGTAAACACGCATAAAAACAGTATATAAACTATACGAACCTATATCTATCCTCCCAGTTTTACAACATGTATTTTTCTATATGAAAATGTGTTAACTGAAGATATACTCTCAATCACCTCTTTTATTATTTCACTTATTCTCCTCTGTATTTTTTCCTCCTTGTCACATCACTGCGTGAAGTGGGAGGGCTAACATCATACAGGAACATTGCTACAGCCTCTGTGGCTGGAATTTTAGAAACCGACATTACTACACAGCCATTGGCTGGCTTTCAGCAATGCAGCGGCACTGAGGCTGAGCCAGGTTGCGCAGTATGAAGTGAGGCGATGGGCAATGCGGATGACAGGTCTCACCCATACCGGCCGGCAGGCCAACCTGATTCCACCCAAGCCCCCCCGCCCTTCACTGGCCATTAGCTGTTCTACTTTATTTCTCTTATAGGCAGTACAGCGGTGCTCAAATTAATGGCTGTGCGAGCCGTGCAGCCATTACTTTGACAGGCTGTCACTGAAACCACCCCACCGGGAAACTCCATGTAGCCCCGATGGTCAGTACATGCCTGCAGAGGAGCTCTATGCCCCCTTGGTGAAACTTACAATGTCCCAGCACTTGCAAAGAATACCAGACAACCTTGCTGCCTTGAAAAGTGTCCCAGAGCAAGGGATTTAGGTTAGCTGTGACACTGTTCCAACGAAAGCATGCTGGATATTGCATCTGGCAGCCTTCTCCCTTGTAGGCCCTGGGGATGTAGAGGTACTCACAATGCCCCTTGAAGTTTTCTGCCTTGGATAAGACTGCTATTCAAGCGTCCTGCTGGACAGATCTTCTCATGCTAGGACAGGTTATCTCCTGGATGAGACTGAAAGGCAGTGAAGGTCCCTCTCTTGACCCCTTGATGACATCAGCACGTATGCCAATGAAGCGCATCGTCCGGTAATGTGACTTCCGGCTCGTCACTTCCGCTCCATGTTACGCAGGTGGACCATATTTGGTGTCACCTGCATTGTATCACCGCATGTAAGCAATTTTATTTGTTTTAAACCTTTTAACCATTAAAGTTAACGTACTTCACAATATCTGCCCCCCTTTTTTTCTTTCCTTATTGAGCTAAAGTGGGTTTTTGCCCACCAACGGCGCAGTGGCTGGTGTTTTACATCTTGGAGAAAAGAGATCACATCTTACCATCTGACGCGCAAATGATTTCTGTAATGGGAATCAACTTTATCTGGTGAGTAGGGTGTGTCACTGGGTAACTGGTGAAGGAGTAGTTTCACGGACTTTGTATGGATTAAGCTTTTTATGCGGATTATTTACCACTCATATATATGATAATATTGAAGCTGAACATTACTGCACATTAACCCTTGCATCTCCATTGGCTGAAGACCGGACTACTGTTTATTGGACTGTTTTTTCCACTTTAATAATTTTTATTATTTATTTTTGCACTTTATGATCACGCATCTTAACGGTTGCATAAATTTTGCACTATAGTCATGACATTTGATACTTTTGGGCTGAAGATGAATGTTATTGTGTAATAATCCCTGCATTTTAATTTTTATTTTTCTTGACTTGATATATTTCTCCTGGATCTATTTTTTTGGGTCTGGCTGAAGACTGGATCACTGTATATTGGACTATTCAATATTATGCATTTTATTTCTGCACTAGGGTCTGCATACTCAATAAGAGAGTAAATCAACTGCTGGGAGTGCTTAAAACAACTTTGGATTTAATATTTTAAAAAATATCAGATTAAGATATATATCACTTTGATTATCAAAAACGGAAGTTTTAGCACACTGTCTTTAGAGTGCAATAAAGAGCATCCTAGGACATCATTTATCGCCTCAGGGGCATTCTGACAGCCGCAAATCTTTTTCCAATTACAGTTCTAAATGTGAACATGTGATTCAAGTTTTTCTGTTAGCTTTTCAGTAACTTTCTTGTTTTCTCCTTGCATCACCACACCATTTAAATTTTGCTATGGTTTTGTATGGGTTACATTAAGTCAATGCTTATAATTTACTTCTACATGCACTCTGTATTACTGAAAAGAGAATTATTTCACCTATAAGGCCTCATACACATGGGCATACGAAAAAAAAATAAGCAAAACGTCGGGCCCGACGTCAGGGAAAAATCTGCGTTTTTTCTGAGTGTTACATCTGCGTTAAAGAGTGTTAATGCGCGTTAGTGAACGCCGGTGTCAAAAACGACGGTTAACGTCGGTACGGCGTTAGTGTGCGTTTTACGTTTTACGGCGTCGGTGTCAAAAACACCAAAACGTTACAGCCTTGGAACGCTCTGGCTGTGGGTTCTACTCTACAGCTCAAAAACGTCCGCGTTTTCAAGGGGCCATTGAATAACATGGAGAGCTGTAAAAACTCTAAAAAAACGTGGCTGTAAAAAAACGTCCGTGTATATGAGGCCTAAGAGTTTACCAAAACTGTGATGTTAGTAGAAATTCGTATTTCAAACAGTTGGTAGAACTGTTTCATTTTGGATAGAGTAAGGAGGGTTATAATCCCTGTTAATTTGTTGCTATCTGTGTACCATTGTGGTGATTTCCATTTACTTCCTGATCTACAGTCAAAACAGGAAGTGAGTGGACATGTGTGCAAAGTCAGGGAGTGCTTAGTTGTCACGGGGATCACCATAAATTGTGTCCTCCATTTTTGAACTGGTGGCAACTCAACATTTTGAATTTTCTTTCATTTTCACTCTTGGTAATAACAGTAAACAGCACACATAGAGAAAGTGCTTTGGGCACTGACAGCAATAAAAACCTGACAGGTGCTCTAATTCTTCTCCACTCTATCCAAACTAAAAACAAATAATTTGTCTTTAGTTTTACTTTAAAGACAGATTTATAAAACACTTACAAAAAATGTCAGGTAGACCAATAGCACTACCTTCATTATTAAGACAAATAATGTATTTTCTTGTTCTTAACTGGTTTAGAAGTCTGGGAAAGGTCTCAAGTATTCAAGTCATGGTATGGCTAGTAGTAGTTACATTCATGTAGACTTGGTCTGTAATGTTAAAAACATTTTGCAGCTTATCCAAGCCACTTCTTCAGTTCCAATGAGTCACAGGCAACTAACGCATCATTTCTATTGAAACAGTTATAGGAGACAGGCCCTAACTGGGACAAAAAATAGGGCATTTTAGGCTGAGCAGCCAAAAGAGTCAGTCCTCCACACTGTAATATAAAGGGGACACTATAAAATAAAGGTGACTGCACTGTATAGGGGCACTGCAATAATTACTGTGTAGTCCCCTTTATACCATAGTGTCCCCTTTATATTACAGTGCCCCTAGCAATCACAGCCCCCATCACAGTGCCCCTTGCAATCATGCATCCCCTTTTCTCTCTGCTCACTGTGCTCACTGTGCAAATCTCCATCTCCTCCCTTCCTCTGCTCCCTTACATCAACGTCTGCACAGCACCCCTTATATTAAAGTCCACAGAGTCCCCCTTTCATCACAATCAACAGGGCCCCTCTTACATCACAATCCACAGAGCCCCCTTTACCTCAGAGTCAGCAGAGCCCCTCTTACATCAAAGTCCACAGAACCCCCCTTACATCAGAGTCCACACAGCCCCCTTACATCAGAGTCCGCACAGCCCCCCTTAGAGTCCACAGAATTTCCCCTTACAAGAGAGCATCTCTGTGGGCTATAATGTGAAGGGCATCCCTGTTTTAAGGGAGGGTGCTGATGTATAGGGGAGCTCTTATGTAAGAGGTGTTCTTGGAACCCTGATTTAATGGGAACTCTGATGTTAGGGAGCCTCTGCACCACTTAACCACTTCGGGCGGGCACCTCCCAGCCCTTTAAGAGGTTTCTGATGCTGGGAGGTGGGGCAGGGTTTATGATCATGTGACCGCTGTGATTGGTTGTAACGGCGGTAACATGAACGGAAAGCTCCAGATCACCAGCAGTAATCGGGAGCTTTCCCTTAGCTGCTGGTAATTGTGCCGGGAGCACGCAGGGCGCATGCTCTTAACACAGCTATGTTTACAGTGTGGTACGCAAATATGCAGCTGTTCAGCACCAGAGCCCACCTGCCGAGAAGCCGCATATTTGCATACTGTTGGCATGAAGGGGTTATATTAGTTTATACACTGGGAGGCAGGAGAGAGGGTGAGCTTACTCACCCCAGGATGGATGCTCAGGCATAGGCTGTCAGCACCTTTTCTCTTCTGGCTTCAAACTTCCTGCCCATACATCCCCAGGGGAATGTGGGCAGGGCAGATACAGGGGGAGAGGGGTGGGAGGAGGAGGAGGAGCAAATCACCTCCCTCTCCTCTCATGTCCATTTAAAGGGAGGAGGAGGGGGAAGCTGTCGGCTCTGACTCTGAGGCAGAGCTGTGTGTGAGAGAGACACTCACCTCAGCCCTGCAGCCAGCCATGGAAGACACAAGCATTTTCATGTTTGTTCCTTCTGATAATTTCGGATGAACTGTTGTGATAGGCTCTTGAAATCGTCGAATTTTCTGATTGTGTGTACTATACTTTAACTACTACGGTAAAGTTTAGATAATGCTGCATATCTTCATGCAGTAATTTATCTTGTTGACCTGTCTACTAAGGAGCGAGCTTCAGTACATTGTTAAGGTTAATGCTTCTGAAGTAGGAGGTGCCGTGCTGTCCCAGAGACAACCTAAGTCCGGTAGAATCCATCCAGTGGCGTTTTTCTCTAGAAAGTTTTTACCAACAGAAAAAAATTATGATGTTGGGAATCGTGAACTACTGGCCGTCAAATAGGCATTGTCTGAATGGCGACATCTTCTGGAAGGGGCCCCTAAACCCTTTTCTATTCTGACTGACCGTAAAAGCCTGCTGTATCTTCAGACTGCTAAATGGTTGAATTCACGTCAAGTCCGATGGGCTCTGTTTTTCTCCCATTTTAATTTTATTTTTTCTTTTGTCCTGGGACATAAGAACAAGAAGACCAATGCCCTTTCCAGACAATTCGCTTCTTCTGAAGCAGATCAACCTACAGAGCAGTATATAATCCCACCTCACAAAATTGTCACACAGATCTCTACAGCTCTTGCTCAACAGTTACAAGAAACCAGAATTGTGCTCCTCAAGGCTTAAAGATACCACCAGGTTGCCTGTGCCCCTAGTCTCAGAAAAACTGTGTTCCTCTGGGCACATGATGGTGTGTTATCCGGTCACCCTGGTGTCACCATCACTCTTAAGACCTTGCAACATCACGTCTGGTGGCCTCTGGGCTGTTACAACTGATTCCTACACCTCGCCAGCCTTGAAACCATTTTAATATGGACTTTATTACAGACTTACCCAATTCTGGTGGCATGACTGCTATATAGGTCATAGTTGATCGCGGATTCCAATTTGTTTCCCGATTCTAGAGAGCATTTTGCAAGAAACTAAGAGTAACACTTTCACCCTCTACCTCACATCACCCACAAACAGACGGCCAAACTGAGCACATGAACCAGACCCTAGAAACCTATCTTCGACATTATGTTAACTCGTTACACTGCAAATGGTCTGAGTATTTGCCTTCGGCTGAATTCGCCATTAACTCCCGTTGGTACAGTGCTCTTCATACCACGCCATACTATGCAGCCCTAGGCTATCACCCTCAGAATTTTCCCCTACTTCAACCTTCTTCCAGTGTACCAACAGCAGATCAGCGGGTGAAAAATATTCTGTTACACTGGAAAAGGATTTGCCTATTGCTACGGAAGTCAGCAGGAAAATATGCGCTTTTCACCAACAAACGAAGATGCCATAGACCATATGTGGTGGGGGATAGAGTTTGGCTGTTGACCAAATACATGAGACTGAAACAACCCTCTACCAAATTGGGTCCTCGATACATCGGTCCTTACAGAGTAATTGCTCAAGTCGGGCCAGTCTCCTATCGGTTGAAATTGCACCCCTCTCTCCGAATACATCCCGTGTTCCACATTTCTCTCCTCAAAAAGGCAAATTTCAATCGTTACTCCAGAACTCAACAGCTACCTCCTCCTGTTCTTGTTGATGGACAGCATGAGCTTGAAGTCTCTAAAATTCTGGACTCTAGAAAGAAGGGCCCGTAGCCTACAGTATCTGGTCCATTGGAAGGGATACCCCGTCACAGACCGTTCCTGGGTTCCAGTGAAAGATTTGCATGCCCCCGCTCTTATTCGAGACTTCTAAGCCTCCTTTCCCGCTAAACCCTGTTAGGCCCCTGGAGGGGTCCACTGAGGAGGGGGCCCTGTCATGTACCTGGGTGTAATTGAACCGGGATGTTCCTAATGCCACAGCTGTAACCCTACCTGTTGTGCCACGAGGGGAGCTCTAGAGTTCTCGCAATGTTCTCGCAGCCTGATGCACTGCCTTGGACTCACTGGCCCACCTGCTGCCAGCTGTGGACAATGTTCAATCAAGCAGCCCATAAATAGCAGCACTTCCTGTTACTCAATGTCCGTTTGTTGGACTTGCTTCCTGGGTGTTTGATATCTCTGTAATTCTGATTCCCGTGTATTGCACTTCTTCCTTTATTCTTGACTACTCTCCAGCCTGCTGATTTGGTACTTCTTCGCCAGCTCGTGTATGACCTCTGCCCACCTGACCACTCTCTGGACACCGATTTTGTACCGCTTTGCCTGATCTGTTGCCGACCTGACTTGCCCGACTACATTTTCACCTGAATCCTCAGCGCACAAGTTCCACTTCGGACACTACTTACTACAGGTACCTTACACATACGTCTATTTCCCAAAGACAAGTTCTGGATATGACGCTAAGCATGTGCACTCAACTTCTTTGGTCAACCATGGTGAGGCCTGTTCTGAGTGGAACCTGTCCTGTTAAATGCTGTATGGTCTTGGCCACCATGCTGCAGCTCAGTTTCAGAGTCTTGGCAGTCTTCTTATAGCCTTGGCAATTTTTATGTAGAGCAACAATTCTTTTTTTTGCAGATCTTCAGAGAGTTCTTTGCCATGAGATGCCATGTTGAACTTCCAGTGACCAGTATGAGAGAGTGAGAGCAATAACACCAAATTTAAAACATCTGCTCCTCATTCACACCTGAGACCTTGTAACACTAACGAGTCACATGACACCGGGGAGGGAAAATCGTTAATTGGGCCCAATCTGGACATTTTCACTTAGGGGTGTACTCACTTTTGTTGCCATCGGTTTAGACATTAATGGCTGTGTGTTAAGTTATTTTGAGGGGACAGCAAATTGACACTGTTATACAAGCTGTATAATCACTACTTTACATTGTAGCAAAGTGTAATTTCTCCAGTGTTGTCACATGAAAAGATATAATAAAATATTTACAAAAATGTAAGGGGTGTACTCACTTTTGTGAGATACTGTATAATCAGAATCTGACAGGCATTAGGAAGCAAATATTTCATTTCTCCTTTGGTTAGTATTCCCAATTGACACCCTTCTTTAACTTAACTAGAAATTTGAACTTCTTTCTAAATTCAAATGTAGGATCTCTTGTTAATTTAATGCCTTTGCTGAAGAAATGCATTGGGGCATAGCCTAATGGTGGCTGTGAGTGAGCTGCCTTCCTGCTTGGATTTTGTGTGCTCTGAGTGGTGGGCAGGCAGAGAGGCTAATAGCTCTGTATGCGGCTGTGGGAAGCGGATTCAGCAGTTACTGTTAAATCACCTTGATATGCCTTTGATTCTATGTTCTTATGTGAGTAGTCTGAAAGGGTGGAGGTTCAATAGCATATGCGCGGAATTATTAGCAGAATAGTGACAACGTGCACGCATGCGCACAGGAATGCTGGCACCAGACAGGCAAGGATGCTTCTTTTCATGCTTAAGTGCTGACTGGTCCTCACATCCGTGTATCGGCTTGAAGGTGTTACAGGAGTCCTGGGGTTAGGAAGGGCTGGGATTACCTGATTGGCCACATATTATCTCACAGGCCAGATGTTGTTTGCCTGCTGTTGATTCCTGGAGGACGATGGGGGCTCTGCTACGGTATTGGAGGTAGCAGTTATGGGCTCTTACAAAAGTCTGTGCTTGGCTCTGTTTAGAGGGATTATATCTACCCTTCGATTGACGTGATATATGAAAGCCACCATTAAACCGTAGGAAATCTCCCAAAATCTCCCGACCTGTCAGGGATTCAGCCCTCTTCCCTGCTCTGGATGAACCCCAGTCTTCGCATTTCTTTGAACTGCCAGATCCACGGGTGTGGGAGTCGCGTGGATTCAAAAGGGTGGGGGACATTGTAAGGGGGGCTCTTTACTTCGATCTTCCAAATCATTATTTTTCTGTTAGCTCCAGCTACGGCATGCTTACCACTCACAATTTCATACCTTGACCATTGAGGCTCAGCCTTTGGTCTTAGAAAGTTTGTTGCTTGATGACTCCTTGTCAAAATCCTTGTCCTCAGCTTATAAAGAAATGTTTAGGACTTTGCCTCTCACGGTAATCTGATGTAGGGAGAGATGGAGACTAGAGGTTCCAGACATCGACGCGGAGCCCTGGCATGACATGTGGGACCACCCATTTAAACACCTAATTTCGTCTACAGATAGATTGGTTAATTTTAAATTTCTCCACAGAAAATATTTATTACCCCCTCTCGATTGGCAGGGATCTACCCCACTTGCTCTGCTGAGTGCTGGCAATGTGTGTATTCCCTTGCCATTTTCTACCACGTTTTCTGGAAATGTTACCTAATCCAATTTTTTTGGTGAGCTGTTACAGATTGCATAGCAGAGGTCCTCGCCACACCCATCACCATGTCAGTCTCAGTATGTCTCCTAGGATTGGTAGAAGCAGTGGTCCCATCCAATGCCCATAGTACTTTGCTCAATATTTTACTGTTTTATGCACACAGGGCCATTCTTTTACATTGGAAGAAACCAGCTGCTCCGACAGTGCTTTTCTGGAAGGGCCTAGTCAACTCCATGATCTCATTTATAAAGCCACACACCTCTTCAAAGGATGTGAGATGAAATTTAACAAAGTTTGGCAGGCATGGCTGGATTCCTCCTTCACCATGGGATAAATATTTCAAAGAATGGTTTAGAGGTGTCTAATCCTATATAATTGTTAGCCCGTATGTTTAGGAATTAGACCATGATTCAGTTGATTTACATTGGTATTCCTTAAATCCTGATATTTAGAGTCCATTTTAAGTTCCCTGAAAAGATATTTCTTGTAGCATGGTGATAAGTGTTATGATATTTCCTACTAGTGAAGCAATGGGCCAAAAGGCCTAAGGGAGATGAAATGGGGGGGGGGGGGGTATTTTTTCTTTTCTTATTAGTTAGATAGTTGGTCTCAATTATCGTAGATAGCAGTCTGACTGTTCGGCTGTATGGCCCTGCATGGCCTTAATTTCACCGCCACTTTTGTTTTGTGGTTGCCAAATTGTGTTTCTGTTTTGTGTTTGTATTAAAATCAAAAACTCCAATAAAAAGATTTTAAAAAGTGCTGACTGGTCTTTCAACTGTTCCCTGTATCCTGTGTTCTTTCTGTGTGTTTCCCTCGTTTCTGACCAGGCTTACCCCTGATCTGATCTCGGATCCTTCTTCTGATTTGTCGCTTTATTCATGACTTTGGCTCTGCTTATGACTAGGTACCTCACTGCTTGCCTGTTGATGACCCTGGCTATTCCTGTGGCCACGCTTCTACCTCCGATCCTGGCTGTCCTTCCTGCTCGAGTGCTTGCCTGGCTGTCTACTGCACCTACTCTGCACTTCGCTAAGAGTTCTGACAAGCCCCATGTTCAGAACCTGCAGCATAAGTGGAGTGCCCCTTTAATCTCAGCTGGTTTCCTGAGCTCAGCTACTGTTTCTGTCCAGGTGATCCACCTGCTTCCAATGATCTCCTATTACAGTTGCAAGTTCTCCTATAAACACCTGCTGGCACTCGTGTTCCTCCTGTCCCTTGGTACCCTCTGTTCCACTCTCAGTGGGACCAGGGCTGGACATATAAGAGAGGCCAACCTTGTCATATCAGTCTCCTATCAGGTAAGTGATAATATTATTTTCACATATTTCACAGAAAATAAGTGGTAGGAAAATGAGCTGCAGAATTGTTCCACAAAAAAGATACATTTATCAGGATGCAGGGTGGTTTTTAACCACTTGCCGACCGCCGATCGGAGATTGACGGCGGCAAAGTGGCTCTGTAACGCAAACCGCCGTCATACGACGGCGGCCGCGAACTCGCGCCGTGAGCGCGCGGTAAAAGGATGGTGAATAAAAGACACTTTATACACTTTTATTATAATAGTGAATGGACTATCCTCTGACTATACTGTTCCAACCGGAGAGAATATACAGGTCGGGACCAGGGTGACTCTCACCTTGTCTCCCATGGTTCCCTGTCCTCCTTGTGCTCACGGTCGTCCACAAATATCCTCTTGAACGTTGACATTATCCTCTAGTAACCTTCGTCCACCTAGTGGACCTGTCTTTGTCATCGACTCGAGTCCTTTGGTCGACTCTAATTTCCCCGTGAGGTGAATACGACGTCCAAGACTTGTACCCCGAACAGTCTTGAGAATCGCT
>BLSH010318925.1:628224-642043 GCA_018402905.1 Glandirana rugosa | reverse complement strand
CTTTGCTGGGCGGTGGGCCCTGACCCCTCATTGACTCTTATCCGTGCACCATTGTCTTATGATGCCACATTCTCTCTATTGTTTTCTTTTGGTTACCTGTATTCTCCGCTACACTTAAGCAATGCCTTATACCATGTAACCGTTACTGCAATGTTATATGTATTTACATGGATATTACTGCTATCACCTGTATTTGACTGTCTTTGAAAAATAAAAATTCTTTAAAGAGAAAAAAAAAAATATCAAGCCATCAACTGGCTGGTGTCATAACTGATCTAATTCAAAAAGTTCCTTAGTAGATTTAACTTTAACCTTTGATCGTGAGAAATGATATCTGCAATGAGAAGGATCAATTTAGTGAAGTTCAGTTCAATCTTCAGCTAGCTTTGTTCTGTTCTAAAGTTAAAAACCTGAATTACTGTGTCCATTAATCCCTTTGTTAAAGGATTAATGGATACAAATATGAGTTAAGACACAAATAGGTAACTTGGATGAACTTTAGAAGAAAGCCTTAGTAGTGATTGCTGACTTCAGATTATGATAACTTTTAAAGAGAGACCTGTGCACAGGGTTTTTTGTAATCCACTAGGAAAGCTGAGTCTATACTGACAAAGAAGTATAGAAACAATTGAGTATACTCAAAGGTAGGCTTCTGCCTGCTCACCACCCTGTTGATCACGGAAAACGGTCCGGCTGTTCAGGCTTTGCTGATGACGCTGGAACTGATGGTATCCACTTGCTCTTTGCTTTAGGGAAACCGGCTTCCACTGCTCTCCCCGCAGTTCTCTCCAGACCGACCACCACTCACACTGCAGATGATGCTGGATCTGGAACAACTCAGATGCTGGCGCGCTGATTCTGCTGGTCACTTACTGGAAGCAGGGTTGCAGTTCATTGGGGTATTGTGTAACTTTAGCCCGCTGGATCACTTGACTTAGGCCACAGGCCGCAATCCAGCTGGAACACACACAGGCAGATCCCCTCCGGTCAGTCACGCAGTCCAAAGAGACTGGAGCCGACTCCTCCCCCCACAAAGCATCATTCCTTCAAAGATCGCTTCCTGCAGTACAGCATCCTGGGAAATGGAGTCCTTCTATAGCAGGGTCCAGAGAATTACTTCCTCTGTAGCACTACAAATCCCATAAGCAGTACCTCTCACGTGACCATTCTGTTCAGCAGTTTCAACACTATATGGAAGTCTCCTCAACATCAATAAACATAAAATGTCCCAAGTTATAGGAGCACTATTTAACTCCTGGCTACATTTAATATGCACAATATATATAAGATGGGGAGCATAGGTCACAGCGAATACTGTAGATACAAGGTAGGGGGGGACCAGGACTGGGTACAGTAACAAAGGGAGCAGATATAAGGCGGCTGGGTACAGGGTACAGGATGCAGGACAAGAGCAAAATCTGGAGCAGGATCAATGGCAGCAGCATCTGACTTAGCACAGCAAGCAAATCAAAACACTGACACAGTGGGGTAGATTTACTAAAACTCGTGCACTCAGAATCTGGTGCAGCTTTGCATGGTAGCCAATCAGCTTCTAACTTCAGCTTGTTCAATTAAGCTTTTGCAGTAAAACCTGGAAGTTGATTGGTTTCTATGCAGAAGTGAGCCAGATTTTGCACTCTCCAGCTTTAGTAAATAAACCCCACAGTGTATAAGCAGAAGAGGGACTTAACGTAATTGTAAGCCCTTACCTTGTAAAACAACCCATTCAGTTTAAAATATAAATGAAAAGTAAAGTATTAGTGTATAGATATAAAAAAATATATAAATACCTTTTTCCCTTTCATATAAGTAATCACATTCCCTCTGTTCCCTCTGTTCTCAGCTGCATAAGATTGAGGGAGGAGAAATAGCAACACACTGAACTTCCCAGTGAAAGGCTATGCATGAGGGGTGTGTCAGGGCAAGTCTGATCATTGGCAGAGAGCAGGCTGAGTTCCCAGTACAGCTAGAGAACTGACCAAGCTTTGCTCTCCTGCTTAGGGTGGTCAGTTTTAATAGGAAAGCAGAGGGACTGGCAGGGACACCAGGGATTTCACACAAACAAGGAAATACAAAGATAACAGGATACTTTGTTATACAAGTACATGGTACAGCAGGCACATATTAGGAGTATGAAATGTTGGGTTTACATATTTCTTAACCACTTCAGCTCCGGAAGGATTTCCCACTTTAGGACCAGAGCACTTTTTGCGATTCGGCACTGCGCCACTTTAACTGACAATTGCGCAGTCGTGTGACATTGTACCCAAACAAAAATTGTGTCTCTTCTTTCCCACAAATAGAGCTTTCTTTTGGTGGTATTTGATCCCCTCTGCATCATTTCTGATCGCTGCTATAAACAAAAGAAAAGCGACAATTTTGCAAAAAAAAAACAAATTTCTTACTTTTTGCTAAAATACAAATCCAAAAAAAAATATAAGAAAACTTTTTTTCCATCGGTTTTGGCCAATTTATATTCTTCCTCATATTTTTGTTAAAAAAAATCGCAATCTGCATTAATTGATTGGTTTGCGCAAAAGTTGCCGCGTTTACGGATGAGAATTCATTTCTGGGGTTTTTTTTTTTTTTACTAGTAATGTCGGCGATCTGCGATTTTTAGTGGTACTGCGATATTGCAGCGGACATGTCAGACCATTTTGACACTTTTTTGGGACCATTGGCATTTATACAGCGATCAGTGCTATAAAAATGCACAATTACTGTGTAAATGCCATTGGCAGTGAAGAGGTTAACCTGCAGGGGCGCTCTAAGGGTTAACTGTGTTCCCTGGGCATTTTCTAACTGTGCGTGGGCTGGCCTGGCTGGGGGAAGGGAGTGATCAAGGCTTCCATATGGAAGCCTGTGATCACAGCCCTTCCCCCTCCAACAGAATGGAGATCTGTGTTTACTTACACGGACCTCCGTTCTTCCACTGCGGGGGGGCCATCGCGGGTAGCCGGCGGCGATCGAGTCCGCCCAACCCACCTCCTCCGGCGGCGCGCGCACGCTCACAGTGAGGGATATCGCAGCCACTGTCATATGACAGCGGTTTGCGTTATCGAGCCACTCTGTCGCTGTCAGACTGCAGTCGGTGGTCGGCAAGTGGTTAAATACCCTTCCAGCAGCCAGCATCAGGTGGAGACTGATTACTAGAAACTGTTGGCTGCTTGGAGACACCCACTGGTGGACACTGGAACTACAACTTTCCGCCCAGGGAACCACAGTGCCACCAGCAGGTGATTCAGATCCTGACATGCACCCACCTGCAGGTGTGCTCACATAAGAGGAAATATTGTGGGATACTTAGTGTCATGGACAATTTGTATACAAATCCAGTCTCACTGTGCTTAGATTATACGTATTTAAATAATCATCTGTACTCAGAAGCTTCATATGATTTCTTTACTAAATCTTTAATTCATACATACAGAAAATAATATTTCTCTTTCCTTTAAATGTATATATTGAACCATGAGCATCCCCATTTAGGGACTCTGAGACTGACTTGCTCTGCACACTACCAGTCGGATAGTTAGCAATCATCCATGTTGTAGTTGGTCATTTCGGTTATAATCAGACATCAAGCAATCACCTCCTCTACTATACTGTAATTGCTTATTCTGAGGCGGTCCTTCCCGTCAGTCATGATCTGCCTGCATTGCATAGTTAACCAAAGAGACCTAGTGATGATGTCACTGGGTCTAAAATAAGGTATGCAATGAAAGCAGAAAGGTTTTATTTTTAAAAATTGCATTAGCATGTTGATGAAAGGGGAAATATAAGACGAACCAGGGAAAGCAAAATATAAGCAGATTAAATTTCAGCTTAAAGTAAAGACCTTGTTTTGTCTATAAGCACAAACCTCTGTTCCGAAAAGCCAGAGGGAAGAGGGAATGAATCTATTTGAACATATATATTTAGCAATAAATGTGATAAGGGCCATAAAACATGTATTATCTTAACTCAGAAATGAAAATATTGCTTTGAATCAAAAGTAAGAGACTGTTTCTATATGAGCAAGAAAATGACTTGAATGGCAGATGCGCTCCTTAGCACTGTGGCGAGGTTACTAATTATAAGACCCTTCATGCAGCAGCATATGGGTCAATGTCTGCAAAACTGTAGGGATTTTTCACTCCATTGCCTGTCAGTAGTCTGCGAGCAATAAATCTGACATCTGGAGAGATGCGAACAATCCGGAGACAAAGTCATTTAGAGGTTAGCTATAAATCACAAGTCTGACTGCAAATCTTAGTTTACCAATATTTCTGCACTCCGTTTAGTACAACAGAGTTCTGCTAGAATGAATCATGCTTTGCTTTCCATATCTTATTTTATAGCAAGGGTGCATTTGCATTTATTACAAATGGAAAAAGTTAGAAAAACAAACAGAATAAACAGTAATGATTTTCAAAGCTTCTGTCATTCATATTTGTTGTTTCCGAAAGTTGGCTTTATGCAAGAAATGTTGAGATAGAACTTTTATGTTATACCACTTGCGTATTTATTGTTCAGCTAATGTTGTGACACCTGTAGTCACAGCACAATGGCACACGAGCACTCAAGACCCAACATGAAAAAGTACTTTACAAATCAACCAGCTATACTATGCTTCTCTCCTTTTTTTATAGATCAGATAATACTGTATGTTGCATAAATTTGCAACCACTTGTGAAAGCCACATTGTCATATCAAGGCATTTCTGATAAGTGTGGTCTCTAAGGCCCCTTTCACACGAACGGATAGAACCCTGTTTTTAGCTGCGGATAGATGAAGTTATCTACCGCAGCTATACTGTGACAATGCTTTCCTATGGCCCCTTTCACACTCTGCATTTAGCAACGGTTTTGTTACAGACGATTTAGAACGATTAGAAAAAATGGATTGGAATGCGTCCAGGAACGATGTTATGCAGCTAAGCGCACGTATCTGCACGTATCTGCACGAATCTGCATGAATCTGCAGGTAAACTGTGTCAGCTATGGATGGCAATGGCAACAAGTATAGAAATCAATAGGAACCACGTCAGAAATGTCAAGAATGTTAACAATGTTTCCACCACAGCAGCATGTATCCGTGGCTAATTGGAATGTAACAAATGCAAGTAATCGTTGTGCTTTAACCTCTGGTTATCTGACTTGCATTTAGCAACGGCAGAACAGCTGATTCTATCCGTTCGTGTGAAAGGGGCCTAACTCTAAATTGTGTCACATACTTAGATTAGAAACCAAGGTTTGGCTGGGTTCTGTCCAAAGAAAGAGGTGTGGATGGTCATCATTGACCTAATATGGCTACATGGCCAAATATGAACAAAACTGAACAAAAATTACATACAACTGGCTTGGCGTGTTTTTGCACCATATCCTTGAAATTTGCAACCAAGATAGATATAACCAGTAAAGAGCATTGTAATGATGCTTCAATAAAAGGACTTTGCAACCAACAAGAAGAGGAGAACTCTCTGCTGGCCTTGTCCACTACATAATGTCCACTAGAGGGTTCTCGTTTGGTCAAGGGGAAGTATATTTAGGGGCAAGGATAGCATCCAGAATTTTAAAGGAAAAAAACCCTCTGCTTCCCCTTCAAAGGATGTGTGCACATTCCCGATGAAGCTGGTTATAATACCAGTGAAACACGTTATAGAACAAGTAAGCCCAGTTTACTCTAACAAGGATAATAATGTTCCTGTACAGCAAGATTGTTATTATACAAATTATTTAAATATAAGCTCATATGAGGTATATTGGGTACTATTACCCAAATGCACACCTAATATCTATCATGCTATGTTTTTATGATAATTTTAATTATATGAATAAAGCAACATATATGCAATAAAACGTGCTCTGATTTAGGCTTCGTGCACACAGGACTTTAAAAAACGGTCCAAAAAACCTTAGTGGCTTATCAGTGATTTTTTCAGTTTTTACCAGTGTTAAATTACTGCAGTTTTTGTGTGTTTTTTCGCTTTTTTTGCGTTTTTAAAGGGCCAGCGTTTTTTTCTTTTTGTTTTTCTTTCCAATTTATCTAAAACATCCAAAAACGTTGGGGATCAATGTTTTTGAGCGTTTTTTGGGCATTTTTGAGCGTTCTAACGTTTTTACAGCTGAAAAACGTCTCTCAGAACCCTCTGGTCTTGGGTTTTTTTTACAGCTCAAAAACGTCACTGCTAAAAACAGTTGATAACAGCCTATGTGTGCATGAACACATAGGATAACATGATGGAGGGTTTATTGACTGTAGAAAAAGCATCTGCAGCTAAAAAACAGCTGCTGAAAAACAGTCAAAAAACGTCCTGTGTGCATGAGGCCTTACTCTAAGTGACACCTGAAAAGTCCCAATTAATCTTGCATCTGTCTTGGTTATTGACCAAATATGTGGCCATATTAGGTTAGTGATGTCACGAGCATCCCTACCCCTTTTTTATGTGCAGCTGCAAAGCGGAGAATGCCCTAGCCACAGCTGGTTGGACAGGCAGAGATGCAATCGTGTGACAGCTGCCCACAGGTTCTGCCAACTGAACCCAGCTCATCCCTTTTAGGAACCAGACTTTTTAGAGGTGCCCTGATTTGGCAGCGTGGCTTCTGTGTGTATATGCAAATGTATGCAATCTCTGAGTAATTGAAAGAGATTTGTTTTTTTTGTTTTTGCCCTTTTTTTGGGGTGGGGGGTTTGGCTTGCTAGCTTAAAAGTGTGCTGGGGACCCCTGTTTTGTATATTGTCCCGCCCATGGGCAAATTTCTCTTTTTGCTAGTTTTAAAAGGATCAAAGCAGCTGGTGTTTTTGCTTTTTTGGACACATATTGGTCCACTCATGGCGACAATAATGGACCATACCTGAATAATGTGTGTTAAAACAGTCGCTTCTTGTCTCTTTTGCAAGCCACGTGACAGGGTGACAGTGGCATGAGCACACTTAGGAGGCAGTGGAGTGTTGTCACCCTATAAAAGGAAGTGCTTAAGCAAAGGACCTTCATGGTAGGATTACATATATTATTTTAATAAAAACTGCATATTTAAAACATTTAAAATAACTTTTGAAATTAAATTAACATGTTATAGTATATATGGAATTTTTGTGATTGTAGTTTACACATATACTTTAAATGTGACATATACTATTATTATATTTCTATCCCAATAGCATATACATGATCTAGTAAAACCCATTGTACTGCTTAAAAAAGTGTTTTAGGGTTCATTCACACGGCCCCAAATGCACACCGTCTTTGCTCAGGGCCACGCACCCATCCCTGCATGCCTGTCAAGCTCGGATGTCTAGGTGCGTCTGCACACAAACATAGGCTGCCAATTCGAAGCTCCGTTCTTCTACAAAAACATATACAAATGGCTCTTGCATTCAGTAAAGGCCTTGGCGCCTATGTGAATAAGCCCTTAGAATTGTTGAAAGATTGTTGCGGCCCTTTGGTACTTGGTCAGTAAATATGTATGGTCAGTCAATATCATGGAGACTGCTGCACTGCTAACAAAATGCTAAGAGGAAAATCATCATCCTATATGTAAATCCCATCTTGCTTCATACACTCAATAAATATTATGAAACATGCCACACATCTTGATTCATCCTGACTTTGAGAAATATACAGGATTTGCATAAAAACATGAATAATCTTCTTGTAAGAACTAGGTCATGGGGGATTTGTTCCAGTTATTTCAAGATACAAATCTATTTTCTATGTAATAATTAGTATTTCTCTGTGTGCAAAAATAAATACATATAAAATGCATAAATATGTAAAGAAAATGGGTAAGGAGTTCCAACTGTCACCTAGGATTTTTCTCATTTCTAATTACTTTTTTATTTAAAAAAACAATTTTACCATGCACATTAGGTCCCCTGAATAATTCACTTATGTGTGTTTACTTTACGTTATGTTAACACCAGATGCATAATTAAAGACATGGAAAATCTGCACTCAGGCTCCTTGCATACAAAAATATCTTTCAGTCCTGTTCATTATCCAAGTGAAAAGAAACCTGTACCAAATTAAATATAGATTAACAATATCACCTTTGAAAATGCAAATTGCCTGACAAATATACAACAACTGAGGTCCGAGTTGTGATAAACTTTTTTTAGTACAAGATATAGCCAGCAATTACATGCATGCTACAGGAGATAGTCAGAGACTGCAGACATGGTACAAGAGATGGTCAGAGACTGTGGGTATGATACACGAGATGGCCAGAGACTGTGGGCATGATACACGAGATGGTCAGAGACTGTGGGCATGATACAAGAGATGGTCTGAGACTGTGGGCATGATACAAGAGATACAAAATGGAAGTGTGAAATTCCCACGCTAAAAAGTCCTCTTGAGTGGCAAACGACCATATGGACGAGGATAAATGTACCGATGTGTGCAGCCCTCCTCGGATGGGGAAATCCGAAAACAACTAGAAAAAGACAAGAAAAAAGGAAGCTTTTGTAAGCTCTGAGGAAGGGGGTGCGCCCACGAAACGCGTCAGTTTTACCCTGTCTTATCCTGCTTAAGCTGTGTTTTTACCACGTCTCAACCCCTGACTTATTGTGAGTACCCTCCTTTATCAATTTTTTAAACAAATCTCTTTTTTTGGTAATGCACTAGGTGCGTGCGCCTTCCTTTTTTTTGTCTTTTTCTAAATGATACAAGAGATGGTCAGAGACTGTGGGCATGACACAAGAGAGGATCAGAGACTGTGGGCATGACACAAGAGATGGTCAGAGACTATGGGCATGATACAAGGGATGGTCAGAGACTATGAGCATGATACAAGAGATGGTCAGAGACAATGAGCATGATACAAAAGATGGTCAGAGAATATGAGCATGATACAGACATACAGCAACAGCAACACATAGATAAATAAAAAAAATGAACCTTCATCACATTTTTAGTTCTGTCTGTGTCCCTGACACAGATTTTTCCTCACTTCAAGTCTAGTGTGGAAAGTGAGGGAAGATCTCTCTAACAGAGCCCCAGATAGCAGAATAAAGCAGGCGGGTAGTAATCCTTCTCCACTCTATCCTAAACAAAAACAAAAAAAATTGGACTTGACATAAATTTTAAAGCCCAATTGCACCCTCAGTTTAAACAAGCTGAATACATTTCAAGTGCATCAAATCAAAAAGGTGTTAAACGTCTTACATTTTCTTTCATTTTCCTTCTAAAGCAGCCACAACCTGAGTAGAAAAGCCCATCCCCTGCTAACAGTGGTCTCTTTGAAAAGGTCTCACATCTCCAATCAATGGGGGGGCATGAGCTTTGCTGACTCGGTAGGGGGTGTTGGATTCTGCAAAAAGATCAGTACTCCAGCAAGTGAGGCCTCACATGTTTTACATACCAGTGCTGTTTTTTTATTCATGGTCTGGTGCAAGCATTATGCATTTTTATCATATATTTGAGTTTTGCTCCTAAGTATAACAGGCAAAACTATTTTTACTTTCAGATAGTGTGCAGAGGGATTAGAAAACCTGTCAGTTTTTATTGCTGTCTGTGCTCCCGTTTCCCGATTCTCTCTCTAATTGTCCTGTTTACCATTCATTATCATCAAAAGTAAAAAGTAAAAGAAAATCCCGTGAAGAACAGCAATAGAGGGAAAATCTTCCAATGGGGATACTGATGACACCAGTGATTCCCTCACTTTGGAGGGATTTCCTTTCACGTCCTGTTTTGGCTATGGGACAGGAAGTGAAGGGAAATCTCCCGTATGGGCCACAGATGGCAGCATACGTATGATAGTAGCTCCACCTACTTCCACCCACGGGACCAGTGCATAGCTATAAAAAGTTAACACCCAAACAACAGCCCATGCCCTGTACATTGCAAGAAGCAAACTGGGTGGGTTCAGTCTGCTGCCATTAATAGGCACCAGGAAAAGAAAATTATGGTAAGTATGATACAATTTTCTGTTTTCCTGGTGCCTCCATGGCAGCATAGGTATGATAGATCAATAACTAGCTATCAGGGTGGGAAGCTTCAGCAAATTCTATCATAAGATAGTGAGTAAGCTTCTGGCTTCCTGCCAAAGACAAGTGTAGTGAGGACAACTAAGCCCATCAGTAGGGCTGAAAGAATGCGCCGTAATAGAACCGGATTGGCTCCCCTGCCTGTCATGTTGGCTGGCATCTCTGCATAAGGTGTCCACGATGTTCAGATGCTGCTGGAGGAATGTACAGCAATTACTTTTGGTGGCTGCAGCATAGCCATATAGCGGGACCTTAGAATTTACTTTAGGGACCGCAAAGTGATTGTGCGCTGGAGTCTTCTATCATTGTTGGTTTCTAAGGCTCTAGGTATAGCTATTTTGGCTAGCTAATGACTGTTTTCAAGTGTGCCATCATTGATCTGGATGTATTGAAGGAGTACTTCACCTAAGTCAGACAAAGCAATCCCACTACGGTATAGGCAAACAAATGCCCACAGGCTCTTGATGCCATGACAACAGCAATGCTGTGAACTTTCTGCGGCTTGAAGAGCTTCCTCAATAATCCTTATACCAGAAGCTTGCTTCGGTTAAGGAGAATATCCACTTGGTAGGAAAACAATTGAGCACCATCCGCGATACCCTCCCCATCCGCACCAACATTAAAATCCCCAGGACAGGCCCCGGAGCGCACCCCCTCCAGGGGACATGCCCCCAAAGCCTGCCCCAAAAACGACAGCGCAGATGGAAAAAGGACAACGGACAGCACCCAAATGCTCCCGCAGCAAGTACGTTAATCTGGCTACAATCACCCTAAGTCCCTGGTAGAACACAGGGGAAATGAGGATAGAAGCCTAGGCAGTAGCCTTGCTGATCTGAGAAACTTTAGTCTGCAGCCAAAAGCTCAGGATGCACTCATAGATTTAGTAGATTGCATCTTGTTAGGACAGGATGAAACCTGAACCCTAGACCATGGAGTTGGTTCATGGTCTGCTGAGTCAACTAGAAAAAAAACAGATACAAGAGGAAAGTAAAGGCTCAGAGATAAACTTTCCAACATGACCACATCCAACCAAGAGATGGAAAAGGATGTCCTGTTTGAGGAGACAGATAGAAACAAACTGGAGCAAGATGGAGAACTGGGTTCTAACAACCTTTTCTTATGTTACTTATGAACCTGTGAAGGTTCCATGCCAGACAAGGTCACCAGTTTTGAACAGTCACCTCCCCAAGTGAAGTTTATGAGAGAAATACTTAAGATCCCACAAAGTTACATGGGCAGCAATATTAGGAGCCGAATGCTGACCTAGGCCCAGCTGCAGGAGAGGACTTGTCAAGCAAAGAAACTTTTGGGGAGAAAGTCCTGAGGCTTACACCAAGATAAGCAATCACCACATGTCCAGCAATAGATTTGACATGAAAAAGTAGACGTCCCTGCTTAGCATCAAGGGATTCCTAGACCCCATGATGCCCAGTCTCAAAATTTGAGCTTAAATTATCAAGCTGTCAAAGGCAGCTTGAAGCTGGATGGCAAAACACATTCCTTGGGAACAGATGATCCCGATCCAGTAGATCCCTTAGAGCAACAGTCCAGCACCCCTTTTAGGTTGGCGAACCACATCAGCCTGGAACACCGAAATGCTTTTCATTCCGAACATGCAAGACAAACGAGGGAAGAAAGTACTGAAAGTCACAGGAGCATCCTACCAGAGGGCCAAAACTGAGCCATCTGAGCCAAAACTGCCTAGCCTTTATTTTGACCTCAGGGGCCTGGTAGTCAACCTCTGAAGTTGCCTACCTGGGAAACACCTCCAGGACTAACTCCAGGGGTAGAAATCAGTCTCACAGGTTTAAGCACTGCTGTCAGATGCAGTCTGACTGCCAAGATGTATATCTGGAATGCTCATGCCTGACAAGGCTGGAGCTTGACATTTTGCCAAGGATACCAATCTAGTCTTTTGCTTGAATTGAAGTAAGAAACCTTTATAACATTGTCTGCTTGGATCCAGATTATATAAAACAGCACAGAATTTCTAGATGTTACGTTGGAAAACAAGACGCCAAAGACAACCAAGCCCCTTGATCTGAAGGGTGTTTAGGATGTATACCGGATAATGCCACCATGGGCTTTTGGATAGTGAACTGTTTGCTACCACAGTTGGGGCAGAAGCACCTTCACCCAAAAAAACCTTCAGAGGATATGCAGAGTCACACTGAAATTGAGTCAGGTAAAATAATAATGCCACTCTGAAACATGAGTAAGGACATATCTAGTCGCTAGGCAGCAGGAAATGGCCCTCAATGCAAGTTTTGTGGCTATAGGCATGCTGGCATGCAGTCCTATCATGTGAACGCCCTATCTGTAAGCCCTCAACTCTTCTACCTGCCTCCCACTCCTGGCAAACTTCTTGCCTACTTCCAAGATGGCTTCCAGTTAGTCTTGCCCAACTCCAAGATGGTGACTGTGGAGTACTTGCCCAAAGCAAAGATGGCCCCCATGTGAGCTCTATCCACGTTACCTGTTCAGCATAATGCATCATTCCCTTGAATGTAAACACTTTTCCCAAAAACGTGAACTTATCCTTTAATACAGAGTTAGAGAGAGAGAGAGAGAGAGAGAGAGAGAGAGAGAGAGAGGGAGAGAGAGAGATTCAGCAACCACAACCAAACCACAGAATAGCCTACATCTATAGGGTTATGATTAATGAATACTTAAAGCGGATGTAAGCCCCTCACATATACTCTGTGAAGCAAACAGCCTCAGATGATACACAGGGATGAAACAAATCTCCCTACATACTGTAAGCTTTACATGTATATCTGCTGTCTTCAGCTTTATATACTGTTTAGAAAGTGCACGTCTTATTACAGATTTTCTCTTGCTGTTCAGCACTGGGAGTGGATTATTGGCATATAGACAAGACAGCTGATTGGAGGAAAGGCACACACCCCCACTCTACATAGGCAGAGGAATGAAGGAATGTGCAGAGCTGTGCTCTGACAAGTCAAGCTCTGTGCTAATCTATTTATAGCAATCTCCCATGGCACAAATTTCAGGCTGCTTTTATCTCCTGTGTCTGAAAACTTGTCAGAAGTTATTAGCCTGATAACAGAGCTACAGAGCAAGAGAAAGCCACGGGGCTCAGTACTTTGGAGAGAGATAAGAAAACACTACAGATATATGTGCCCAGCTCAAATTTGATGAATCAGGTTTACAAAAAAACCTGAACTTCACTCTCACAATCAACATTGACCATGTTTAATCCTTGTGCTGCTAACATTAGTAAATAGATCGTAAAATATATCATATTTACTTTTTTTTTTTTAAAAACTTTTTTTTTACATTTCTTCAGTTACTTCCTGGTTTCCAGCCCTAGTAAAATACTGTTATACTTCCCAGGCGCCTGTCTGTATGCCTGAGCTCAAGGCAGATGGATTCCAGGAAGCAGATGCTACCTGAATCATCTACCCTTACTCAAGATTAGAGTTGAGCGAACCTCTGGAAGTTCGGGTTCTGCTGGTCCGTCCGAACTTCGGGACAAAGTCCGGGTCCGGGTCCGGACGGAACCCGAACGATCGCACGAAGTCCATCGTAGACGAAGGACCTTAGGTAGACGGAACTCGAGTCCGTATGTCTGTCCGCGGACCCTTCATATTGTCATAAAATGATCCCGACCTTTGGTCCTTCATTGACTTCTTTACATTTTTTTTTCAAAAATTTTTTTTTTTTCATTTATACTATATAAAATGCTAGATAAATGATTACAATCGTCGTGTTCCTAATTTGTACCAGTTACAACTAACACTCTCACTTCAAGTCCAAAAAAACATTTGGACTAAGTAGTTTAAACTCGACCCGTGTATATAGACATCACAAAAGAATAGAGAGAGGT
>BLSH010318925.1:607225-622376 GCA_018402905.1 Glandirana rugosa | reverse complement strand
ATGTAAATAGCAAAAATGACACCCCACAAAATATTCTGCTACTCCTCCCGAGTATGGCGATACCACATGTGTGACACTTTTACACAGCCTGATCACATACAGAGGCCCAACATGCAGGGAGCACCGTCAGGTGTTCTAGGGGCATACATTTCAAATCTAATTTGACTACCTTTTACACTATTGTGAGGCACTGTGGTGGCATGGATAGGCACTGTAGTGGCACGGATAGGCAGTGTAGTGGCACGGATGAGAAGTGTAGTGGCATGGATGGGCAGTGTAGTGGCACGGATGGGCAGTGTAGTGGCATGAATGGGCAGTGTAGTGGCATGGATGGGCACTGTAGTGGCACGGATGGGCAGTGTAGTAGCACAGATGGGCAGTGTAGTAGCACAGATGGGCACTGTAGTGGCATGGATGGGCACTGTAGTGGCACAGATGTGTCACGGATGAGAACTGATGTGGTATGGATGAGCATGAATGAGGCACAAATGAGCCATGGATGGGGATAGATGAGCACGGATGGGGATGCCTGAGCATGCATGGGGATGACTGAGCACGGATGGGGATGGATGAGCACGGATGGGGATGGATGAGCACAAATGGGGATGACTGAGCACGGCTGGGTGGGTGAGCACGGCTGGGTGAGGATGGCTGAGCATGGATGGATGGATGGATGGGTGGCTGAGCATGGATGGATGAGCATGGATGGGGTGAGGATGGCTGGGTGGGTGAGCATGGATGGGTGGCTGAGCATGGATGGGGTGAGGATGGCTGGGTGGGTGAGCATGGATGGGGTGAGGATGGCTGGGTGGGTGGTGGGTGGTGGATGGATGGGGTGAGGATGGCTGGATGGGGTGAGGATGGCTGGATGGGGTGAGGATGGCTGGGTCGGTGGTGGGTGTGGATGGATGGTGGGGGGTGCAGCCTGTCCCCCATTGTCACTTAGCAGCGCTGTGGGCATTACACATCGCCCACAGCGCTGCACGTGTCCTCTCTCCCCCTCTCTACTCTTACACTGCACTGATCGGTGCGGAGAGGAGAGAGAAAAGTCGGCGAAAGCGCCGGCTTGTTTACATGTGATCGCTCCGTCATTTGACCATTCACCGCGGTCCGTGATGCAGACCCGGTGGTCACGGATGTTCCCGTGTGCGCGCTCTAGGGGGCGCGCGGGAAGCGTGATTCTGGGAGGACGTCAATAGACGTCCTCCCAGAGTTAAGCAACCGCCCTGCAAACGTATTTTGTCTATGGGCCGGTTGCTAACTGGTTAAAAGTGATTTCTCATTAGCGTTTTTAGTTTGTGGCATCAGGTGCAGTGTAGTTCTGCTTTAACAATAAGCAGAAGTCCAGGATGGAACGGATTATCAGTCCTGGAGTACAAAGGCTTCAGCCTTTATTTTCATATGTAACTAGGGTTTGTTTGCCTTTGCACAAAAAAATTAAAGTTGAACTAACTCACAACACCATCCGCATCCCTGTACTTATGTGAACCCCATCTTCTGATATCCTCTCCAGCTGGTATAACAGTCCAGTATTTTAAATCTTCAAAAACAGCACTGGTGGATGTATAGTGGCATATTTATTTATTTATTTATTTCAGGTACTTATATAGCACCCTCTTTATACAGCGCTTTACATATACATTGTACATTCGCATCATTGCTTGCAATGGTATGCGCTTGTTCAGCGCTGCCTACGTGACCACACTAACCATTGCAAATCTCTGCTTTGTTATTGGATGCTATTCCAGAACATAGAAGCATTAAAAGTATTCACATTGGTCAGGGCGGTTAAGTGGTCAATTTTGACTAATGACTACTTACTATTGTTTGCAATATGATGTAACATAGTCTCCGGCGCCGTGCTGAGATGTTTTAAAGTTCTGGACCATCTAGAGGCGGAAGATGAGGAGAGTAAAAAGTACACGCACAGAGTAATCAAGGGGGTGTTGTGCATTAGTTCGCTTTTTCATTTTTTGTGAAAGGGTGAACTAATACTTTAAGTCCAGTAAAGGTTAATTGCTTATGTGTTGTCACCACTGTGTAGCACCTACCCTAACTTTCCGGGAACCCAATGGCGACTACCAGAGACAGGGAGGGCTGACATCGCTCCTCAGGGCTGAATCCATGGCTATAATGGGGAGTTTAGAACAGGAATTGGGTACCAGTCACTTTAGATATTTTAAATGCTTTAAAATGGTAGTAAACCCTCCTTTCATTTTCAGCCAAAGAAGCTGCCATCTTGGCCTCTGTTTAATCTACAACTGCCATGATGCTGCACATGTGATAAGCTATGACACCAGCCATTGGATGGTTTGACAGTCTGGTTTAGAGCACAACCAATGGGAGTGTTACATTTCCGGTACATGCCGGAAATGGAACTGTTTTTTAAACTGTTAAATGGATGGGTTTACTACCGCTTTAATGTAGAACTTGAAAAGTAGTAGTAGGAGAGGGGGTTATGATAGGTTTCAGATACCAATTGCAGATCACTTACAGACTCCTTGAATCCAGAAGTAAAACAGCTTTTTAGCAGATCTTGAATACCTGGACAAGCCTCTCTCACAGACTTAGCAGTCAGTAGAACTCCTGGATAGGTCTCTCTCACAGACTTAGCAACCAGGAGCTAGTTACCACAGTTTAGATTGTAGAATAGAATTCAGCTTCACAGTGTCAGAACCTTTAAGCCATCCGGCAACACTGTAAGCGCAGTTTAGATATAGCTGCGTCCTCCAAACAAATCACTAGGCCCTCCTGAGAAAGCAGCCTTCATCCTGGCTCCCTCCAGCGATGGCCCTCCCCTGGATCTTCTCAGCTTGGCTTGGCTTCTTCCACACAGGCAAGACAGCCTAAGAACCACCGCAAGAATAATAGGCCCCAGACAGGCTTCTGGGCCTCCTTGCAGAGCTCACAGTAGCACGTCCTCAGGCCAGTAGGGCCCAAGGTAAGAGAGAGTGAGCATATGGCCCAGCCCAAATAAATACCCCCTTCCCAGAATGCACAGCAGCTAGGAACCTCCTACTGGGCTGTTCTGGGAGAAAAATAATTATTCATAGCTCATCCTAGTTGTACTTCTCATACTGGCCTGTGGCACAAGTTACACCTACTGGCAACAGTGAGAAATGCACAACTTAATTGAGATTAGAGCAGAACCAGATAAACAGTATAATCAGTCTGAGCTGTCTACAGCTCAGCCAAAAACTAAATTTACATTATAGCCCCAGTTAGGAACAGGGGGTTACAACTGGTAGGCCATTGCCTAAGGCAGCAAAGTTAGAGTTGACTGCAAAAAGTTTCAAAACTTACTAATTGCGACAACTATTTTTTTCACTTGTTTCCCTCTTTGGTCACCTTGGACGTGTACCTAAATACAGAAAAAAAAAAAAAATCGCCCATGGGACTTTAAATGAGGCAAGTAAAGGGGCCAACAAGAATGATGGTAATAATATAACATAGTTTATTGGACATGAGTCACAGTATAGACATAAAAGCCCAGCCAGTGAAATAGCATGAAATCACTTTGCTGAAAAACAATCATATAGATGGGTGTAATATATATACGTAGTAATACAAGAATGTTAAACTCTATGCATTTTGTGAGCAACATCTTGCTTCTTCAGGAGTATGTCTTGTATATGGTGTATTAGTCGGTGAAGCCGAGGTACCGGCGATGATCCCCCGGAAAACGGCCAACGGGATACGTCTGGCCTGAGAGCTAAAGGGGCGAAGCCAAACAGTAAACCACCGGGGAGCACACGGGGGGGCAGGCATGGCTAAAGAATGGGTGATTCCACTCGTGTCACACAGCATCAAGGTGGACAACAAAGGAGTGTCCTCCAGATGAATGGAAAAATAGTGTGAGGGAAAAGAGCCCTTACTTGCCTCATTTAAAGTCCCATGGGCGATTTTTGTTTTGTTTAATGTATAGGGATGGGGGCATGTTATGGGTGTTACCAGAACCTTTTTCTCTTTTTGTAAATACAAAAAAAGAACTGGGGGTGGAGAAGTGCTCCGGATGTTGAGAGGAGTTACAGGGGTCTTTATAGTTCAGGGAACATAAATGATCTCTGCTTTCTCGTTTCCCATAGGGGTGGATTTACTAAATAAGTCTGTTCACTTTGTAAGGGAAGTTGCTTTTTACAAACAATACTCACGCTTAGAGCTTAGTCAATGTGGTGAAGCTTCACTTTGTATAGAATACCCAATTAGGTGCAAGGAAAATAAAAAAACAGCATTTTTGCTTGCACATGATTGGATGATGGAAATCAACAGAGTTTTACCACATTTATTAAGCTCTGGGGAAAATGAGTGCAACTGCACCTGTACGGTCGCTTTGAATTTAGTAAATCCCCCCCATAATCTGTACAGTTAACCAGTTGCCGACCGCCCGCCATGACAACTTGGCTCAATATCGTGAACTGCCGTTACCTGATGACGGCTGCGAGATCGTGGATCGTAAGCCCACTCATGTCCGAACTGTCAGTTTGCAGTGTGATATGCAAGCTGAAATGGGGTGTCATTAACATTCTATTGACACTCCCAGCAGTACACATATGGCAGTGTGAACTGCCATACGAGTCAGGTGCGATGCAGGAACCCGCAGTAGATTTGCAGGGTTCACAAGTGTAAACTGGCACTAAATAGCAGTTTGTTAAACTAGGTTGTTAAAATTTGTAGCTTAATGCAGAAAATAAACTAGGGTGGAGAGGGTGCATAGGAAGGAGCGAGGAGTCAGAAGGCTCTTTCTAGTTCAGGAACCTAAAACTAATTCTGCTTCCTCTCGCCCGTTGGTCTGTACCAGCCTTTCGCAAACTTTTTAACATGGACAACCCCATGAAATAACTTTTCAGTTGCAGGGAACCCCTGATAATAAATACTGTATCTACAGCCCAATTTACATTAGTGTGATGGCTAGTTGGATGAATGCTCCTTACATTTGTGGTCAATGGAAAGAATCCCCCTCTTACAGATAGCTAAAAAGATAATTGGTGACGGTGGGAACTTATCTGTGAGGCATAGATTGCTCCTTGCTTGAGGAACCACTAGATACCTCTGGAGGAACCCTAAAATCTCACAGAACCTAGGCTGGGAAAGGCTGGTTTGTACAGTTAAAAAATATACCAGTATAATGATGAGCCCAAGATGCCTTCAGTAGAACTCCATAATAATAGCGGGGAGCTTTTATAAAGGGGGGGTCATCATATAGCATGAAGTCTAAATACAGCCCTGACTGGGAGCTACAGACTAAATAGAGCTGTTCAAATGCGGGCATCCCATAGAAATTAGCAGTCTCTCCCTACAAACAGACACACCAGCTCATCTGCCCAATGCCAGTCAGGACTTATTCCTCTGCATATATTTTCCTATAAGTGCCAGAGACACAGCAGCTGTTCATCCTTCTGTCATAACAGCACTATGCACCCACACAGTAATGAAATACAGATACAAAATCAAAACAAAATGAGGGCTTTTATTCCTTCCATTCTTAAATTTTCACTAGATACAAGACTCATCTTATCTCAATAAAGTGTTTACATTTCTGGAATTTCATTCCAATGGAAGTTACATTATCTGATGAAATATAGAGCACACATTGTTGTAATTAATGGGGATGAAAATGTTTTCACATGCTTTAACTTTCTCTATGTCAGCTTTCAGCTCACCCGCTAAAGATCAGGCATTTTTGCTGAATGATGCAACTAATCCAAACATGAATATGCCAGCATCATTCTTCAGATACTTTGGCATACAAGGGGGAAACTAAAAAGAGGAACTTCACTTATGTAAACACTAGCTATGAACTTCTCTCATTTGCTCGCTTTTGGTCTGTCTTAATATAACATTAACCACTTCCGCCCCGGAAGGATTTCCCACTTTAGGACCAGAGCACTTTTTGTGATTCGGCACTGCGTCGCTTTAACTGACAATTGCGCGGTTGTGCGACGTTGTACCCAAAGGAAATTTGTGTCCTTTTTTCCCCACAAATAGAGCTTTCTTTTAGTGCTATTTGATCCCCTCTGCGTCATTTCTGATCACTGCTATAAACAAAAGAAGAGTGACAATTTTGCAAAAAAATCAATATTTCTTACTTTTTGCTAAAATACAAATCCAAAAAAAAATATTAAAAAACATTTTTTTCATCGGTTTTGGCCAATTTATATTCTTCCTCATATTTTTTGTAAACAAAATCACAATCGGCATTTATTGACTGGTTTGCACAAAAGTTGCCACATTTACGAATGATATGAATCCATTTCTGGGGTTTTTATTTTTTTATTTTTTACTAGTAATGGCGGCGATCTGCGTTTTTTAGCGAAACTGCGATATTGCAGCGGGCATGTCGGACCATTTTGACACTTTTTTGGGACCAATGGCATGTATACAGAGATTATTGCTATGGAAATGCACTGATTACTGTGTAAATGCCATTGGCAGGGGTTAACCTCTAAAGGGTTAACTGTGTTCCCTGTGTGTGTTCTAACTGTATGGGGGCTGGGCTGGCAGGGGGAGGGGAGTGATCACGGCTTCCATATACAGGGAGCCTGCGATCACATCCCTTCCCCCTCTGTCAGAACGGAGATCCGTGTTTACATACACGAATCCCCTTTCTGTCACTCCGGGGGGACAATCACGAGTAGCTGGCAGACATCAAGTCCACCCTACCCGATCCCTGGCCCCCCTGGCTCACAGTGCGCGATCTCGCAGTCGCTGTCACCTGATGCCGATTTGCAATATCGAGCCAAGTTACCGCCGTCAAGCCACGGCGAGTAGTTGGTAACTGATTAAAGGTGTTTTGTAATATCTGTTTGATAAGTTCAAAAAAAAATTTAAAGATCATTTTAGAAATTCAGAGCTGTCCCGTGTACACTTCCTGGATTATCATAAGGAGACCTCCCAGTTCTTATTGAGCACTACAGAACAATTAGTCCCTAAATTGTGGAGATTATATAGTCACGCGGTTAAAGTGTTACTAAACCCTCAACAGTAAAATCTGGGCAAGTCCATATAATACACAGCAGGGTGGTAAAGCTGCACATGCTCAGTTTGGTCTCTTATGCTGGATAGAACATTTCCTGTTTCAGTTGAATTGTTCAGGTCACATGATATTGACATCACACGTGTGAACGTGTATATGGGCTGTAGTGGAAAACTCCTCCTACTTGAACACACAGCTATGGACAAACTGTGCAGGTTATCAGGAAACCATGGTATACAGATCATCCCAAAAAGTATACAGTGGCAATATTTTAATGTAAAAAGAAGATGTATAAGCTGTGGGCACTGTGGGGGCAGATGAACTATTTTCATATTAGTGAGTTTAGTAACACTTTAAGCCTAGTACATACAGGCCGAATGTCTGGTTACATCGGCCAGTTCAATAGAAACCGGCAGCTAGTCTGACATGAACGGCCAGCTTCTGTAGAAGGGCCATAATCAAAAAGGTCTGCCAACTGGCTCCCGATCAGCTCTCTCAGCCAACTCAATAGCACAGCAGGGGAGATTGATCGGAGTGTTAGTACAGCGGCTCCGACCTGAGCTGTCAGTTTTGAAGGGTCTTAAGTCAGGTTAAAGAAAAACACAAGTCCATCAAGTTCAACCAATAGAACATAAAAAGACTAGGTAGGCAGAATTCAGTAGTTTAACACTGGGCCACTTGGCAGGGGCCATTTGCAGTCCCCAAAAAGGCATGAGGTGTCACTGCATAGAAGGAAATTAGGAGCAAGTGTAATTCTGGCAAACCAACATGAAGTTTTCTGTATATGCAGGATCTTTAACGGGATAAAACATGGAAAAACGGGCATGTATTGCAGAGTGTATTGCATATGGTTTTTTTTTTTTGCTCCGATATACACTATAAAATGGTATTAAAAGCAAAACAAAAATATATCATATTCCTGCTTACAATTCTCAGGTGTGGTGGCTGCATTTGTTTTCTTTTTTTATCCATTTTCTGGTATTATTACCTGTTGACTTTGCTTGTAAATCTGTTTGAGAGAGAGAGTTGAGGCAAACCATTTACCACTTACAGGGATGCTTCCAATGTTCAACGTTTATTAATTTCTGTCAAATCTTTATCTCAAAAGGAAATCAAAAAATCACTGTTTCTGTAACTGCTTCAAAAATGTTAGATTGAGTCCGAGGCATAACTAGAACCGGTACAAGAAATCATAAAGGGCCCCCGACCGTTGCCCTTCCCACTGATCTTGGGGCCCTTTACTCCCATCTCAGGACCTTTTATTATGGTCCAACAGTGGGTCAACCTCCTGCCATCTTAGGGTCCCCCCCACAGTGGGGGAGCACTACTGGTGTTGGTAGATTTTTTATTTTTGTTGTTTTATTATTATTTAACATTTTGTTTTATTTTTTTTTACAATTTTATTTTTTATTATTTTTTTACATATTTTTTAGGAACCCCTTGGGGGGCTTTGGTGAAATATCAGGGGTCTAAACAGACCCCTGATGTCTAACTTTTGATGGCAGATTCATCAGTCCCTTCTTCTGCAGCCTAAGCTGCACAGAATAAATGAACAGGAATAGCTCTGTACACAACTTCCTGTTCATTCACAAACATGAATGAATAAAATAAAAAGATCACTGACAGTGACTGGGTCAGTGACTTAGAAAGCATTAAAACCAAAGCATCAGCATCACAGCTAGGGAACTAACAGTCTCAAAAGGAGAGGTCAGCAATAGCACATAGGTGTACTTTAAAGGATAAGTGCTCTTTAAATACCTTTATCGGCTCCTTCCCCGATCTCCATCCTGACAGATCCCCGCAGCAGCTGGCGGGAGGTGGAAACCCTGCAGCGCTGCAGAAGAGTGAGGGGGCCAGGGAAGGACACAGGGGCCCGGGGCAGCAGCACAGGGTTAGGTGGGCAACAAGAGTGGGAGCGGCATGTGCAGCGGGAGTGGCATGTGGAAGAATCAATGCCCTCCTTTCCCTCCTGCAGCCGCTGAATGTCTGTGGGAGGGAGAGGAGGGGAAGTGGGCATTCAGTGGCTGCATGGAGGGATCAATTTATATACATGCCGCCGCCCTCCTATCTAGGCGTACGGGGGAGCATGTGGGCCCTCTGGAGCAGGGGGCCGGGTCGCAATGACGACCCCTGTGACCCATGTACGGACACCCCTGCATTAAGTTCACCTTTAATTTATTAGTCAAGTCCATCTTTTTTTTAAAGGGTAGATTTTATTTGCTTTTTTTTTCACACATACATGGAATGAACACAGTCAATAACATAGGGATTATTGCAGTCATTACATAAACAATGTTATCTCGTACAGTTAAATGAATTGTCTGTTATATCCATATTCATGCACAATAGTCAATAAAACATTTCCTATGAAACCATAGTGCGCTTGTGTCTGCGTGTTCGGCAGGTCATGTATTGTGTATTACCGTAGAAACATACAGGGAAAAAAAAAATGAACAAAACCCCTGAGGGAATATAATTCCATGGGCATGCAATGCAGGGAAACAGAAAGAAACATATGGGATCAGATTAGTTAGCATAGGTTATTACCAGTAGAATACAATAAGAGAACCATCATTGCCGAGACCCTATCTGTAGGCCAGCACTGTATTTCCACTACAGCCGCCCAGGCCTCCACATACATCTGTCAAGCACCTTCACACTCCCAGCTCGCCCGATACTGAATCGATCCAGCCTCCCCAGATCTTCCTGAATTTTTTTGGGCAACCCCTTGCTATATACGTCAGCTTAATCAGTGGCAAGGCTTTATATATCAAATCTAACCATAGTTTTACCAAAGGGGGAGAATCGTCTAAAAGATTTTTATTGGAATTAGTGATCTCACCTTCCCCAAAATCACCCAGAAGGCATCTGGCGGGGAAATAGATGTTCGGCAGTGCCAGTTTGTCTTCAACTAGACCCAGAATTGCCCTCCAGAACTGTCTCACCTTAGGGCACTGCCAAATCATATGGAAGAAGTCGCCTACCACCAAGCGGCAGTGTTGGCAGTCGGGCGACTCCCCCCTTCCCATTTTATACAGCCGTGAGGGGGTATAATAAATTCTATAGAGGTAGTAGAATTGAGTTAACTAGTCTCTAGCAGATATTACAGTGGGCAGCTTATTCTCAAGTATCTCTGGCCACGACTCCCCATCCAAGTCTGGGATGTCTGTCTTCCATTGAGTTGCTATTTTTTCCATCCTAGTGGAGGAGGAGGTCAGTAGCAGGAGATATTATCTAGAGATGAGTTTTCTATGGTCCTCCTCAAACATCAGCCTCTCCAGTGTGGTAGGGGTGAGTGTTACCCCTTGCAGGCCGAACTGTGCGGCCACCGCATGCCTCAACTGGAGATATCGGTAGAAGAGCTGGTTCGGGACCCCGTATTCTATTTGGATATCTTTAAATGATTTAAAAACTTCATCGGAAAACAGCTGATAGGCATACTTAACACCATAAGTCGACCAACACTTGGCATCTGGAATTTTATATATTTCTCTCAAATGGGAGTTAAACCAAAGAGTAGTGTTGGGGATGTATTGAGTGACGAGCATGCCGTTTTATTGTTACAGATGTGGAAAATCCTATAAGCCAGTTTAATCAGATCTGCCCCCCCTAATGGGGATGGGCCATTTCTATGCAAGACATTGATCAAGGCTTCATAGGACCCTATTACCGCCGTCTGGGTGGCTACCAACGCTATCTTGGTGCCGGGGAAAAAAACACCAGTGGATGTGGGTCAGCTGGGAGGCGAGGTAATAGCATTGAAGGTTTGGGAGAGCTAAACCTCCGGCTTGCTTAGACAATTGTAGTGTTTCTAGGGAGATCCTGGGTGATCTGTGGGCCCCCCCCCCCCCATAGGAATAACAGAATTATTGAATTGATTTCTTTAAAAAGTTTTTTGGGGAGATATGTAGGGGTATGCCAGAATATATATAGGAAGCGGGGCAGGTAGATCATTTTAAAGATAGCTATGCGTCCTAGGAGATTAAGGGGAAGTTTTGCCCAGGTCTGCAAGTCACGTTTCATTTTAGCAATCAAGGGGGTCAGGTTATTCTCTATATATGTTTCCAGGGGCAGTTAAGTCCATCTAAATCTGCTAGTGCCTCTAACACTACCCTCACCCCAGATTGACAATGCTGCTGTCTAAAAGTGTCTCTGTTGCTTGTCCTTCCAGAGTGGAGACACCCTAAGACAGGAAATATGTTACTGTCTAGATCAACAGGTGAAGATAAAGAAAAAATGTAGAAAAAAAGAAAAGTAATGCAGCTACAACATAAAAGGACCAGTAAGCTGCAATAGATTATATTTTTGATTTTGGGTTTAATACCGCTTTAAGGCTGAAATCTGTGGATGTATCTTCTTTTCACACCAGCTGTATAACTACAAAAAATCAAGATAGTAAGAAGTATAGCAACTTTTCTTGAATTTAACATGTGGAAAAAGATTTTTTAAATTGGGCAAAAAAATAAATTGTGAATGCAATAGCCTAGAGTTTTTATATGGCCACCATTCAACGGTGAAGAAATTAGTAATAATGTCAAAATCCATTTTATTGAATTATCATTATCAGGATATCTTTATGAATTAAACACAGACATTATGTGTCCATAATGCCATTCTTGGAGGCAGGTTAAAAGACATTTTACCAGCCCTTTCTAATTGAATTGAAAGATGATGGTTTTGGAAGTGTTCTTTATGCTGGCAGTGTCTATTGCCAGGGAAGACACATTTCTTGGAAATAGTTTCTGTTCTTTCTGTTATTTTATCTCCATTTATTGCTGTAAATGACATGTTTTTCTGCAAACAGCAGTCACAATTTCCAGACTAGTCTGTAATTAGAATACAGCTGAATACAAGTATGTAGCTGCAATAAATATTTTCAGGACTGGGTCATTCTGACACACCTGTAAGGCAAAGGTCATATTTAGAATTGATTCGCCAGTCCTTTACTGTTTATTCACTAACAACCGTATGTTGAAATAGATGCTGCATTTATCAAAAAAATATGTGTCCATGTGTTAGCTGCTGTTTGCACATTGTCTAGATTTTCAATTCTTTAATTCCTATCCCAGCAACATTTGCTGTATCAGATTATTCTTATTATTATTATTATTATACAGGATTTATATAGCGCCAACAGTTTGCATAGCGCTTAACAAAATGAAGGCAGGCATTACAGTTACATTACAATTTGGTACAAGAGGAATCAGAGGGCCCTGCTCCTTAGAACTTACAATCTAAGATTGCTTTTAAAGTGTATAGCCAATTTTTTATGTTTTAGCCTAAATAGAAAAGTGTTAATACGAGAATGGAAAGGTATCTCCATTTGAAGATTTATACTTATTGCTGTTTTGGTGACATCTCCAAGTTTTGGGTTGTTCCTCACTTTCATTTACATCCAGCACCGCATGTCTCACTGTCCTTGCCACACCTGCACTTTACAAACCCATTGACTTCCATGGGGCTGAGTTCTGAGACTGGAGATAAAGGGAGATGGCCACATACAAGTTGCTGAAATACAAAGACAAGGCCTGGATGGAAACAAACACCATGCATAGACCCCTGTTGTCAAATTAAGGTGTGTACACATATGGGGAGGGTGTGTTAGGTTGGGTCAGGGTACAGGGCAAAAAGGATAAGTGCACTTTATTTAAAGAGCACTTATCCTTTAAAGTACACTTGTGCTATTGCTGAACTCTCCTTTTGAGAATGCTAGTTCCCTAGCTGTGATGCTGATGCTTGGTTTTTATGCTTTCTAAGTCACTGACCCAAAATGAGTATAAAAGTACGAGATAAGTAGATTCGACAATTATCTGACACTGTGGCTCTAAAGTACTGAACCCAGACATAGTCAGGCATCTAGCATTTTCAGCAGGGGGACAGCAATGGCAGCCCCCATACTGCTTCCATGGTAAGTTCCAAGGGAGTGTGTGCCTTCAACCTTTATCATAGCCAGCTTTTTATTACTACCATGTTGTAAATGTAAAAGACCAGAGACTACTGCACAATACATGTACAGTTTGACATGCCGGCAACTTTCTTTTACTGGTTTTAGATACGGTGGAGAAAGATTTGAACTCCTGCAGGCATCAGTTGCTATCTGGGACTCTGTTATTGAGATTTACCCTCACTTCTTGTCCTGATGACAACAGCTTCACCAGACAGAATGTGAAGGAAAATCTGCAACAGGAGGACAGGCAACAAACAAAAAAGGGATTTTATTAAAACTTACCGTAAAATCCTTTTCTCCGAGTTCACTGACAGACGCAGCTCTTCATGACGTGTGGGGGTTTATGCTTGTCCAACTAGGAGTTAACTAGGCAGGGAAAAGGAACAGATGGCCCCTCCCATGGGGCCGTCCTCTCTTCCCACATAAACCCTCTCCATAGCATAGCTCAGCAGTTCATACACAAGCCGTACAGAGAACAGAGCACAGAGGGGTGAGTGCTGCGTCTGTCAGTGAACTCGGAGAAAAGGATTTTACGGTAAGTTTTAATAAAATCCCTTTTTCTCCTACGTTCACTGACAGACGCAGCTCTTCATGACGTGTGGGGATGTCCCCAAGCTGTGTCAAAAAGAGGGGTGGGTAAACGATCACAACTGTACCCAATAGAACCTCTTAAGGAGGCGCCAGACGCGCCTACACTGCTGCCTGCAAAACATTGCGGCCAAAAGCAGCATCCGAAGATGCTAGCACATCAACTTATAAAACTTAGAGAAAGTGTGTACCGAGGCCCAAATGGCCACCTTGCACACCTGTGACACCGAGGCCTGGTGTCTAAAAGCCCAGGAAGTGCTAACAGCCCTGGTAGAATGAGCAGTGACCGGAAAGGGGGGAACCTTGCCCCGACAGAATATGCGCGGGTCACGGTTTGTCTAAACAAACGAGAAATAGTAGCCGACGAGGCCGCCAAACCTTTGCGCAGACCCTCTGCCAGCACAAACAATGCATCAGCCTTCCGAAAGGAAGCTGTAGCAGCTAATTACACTCGTAATGCCCTCACTACATCCAAGGCATGCAACTCAATTTCTTTTGGGTGCGATGGACGAGGGCACAATGGAGGAAGAACAATATCTTCATTAATTTGAAAAGAAGAGACCACCTTCGGAATGAAGGAAGGAAAGGGTCGCAAGACCACCTTGTCCTTATGCAGGACCAGGTAGAGAGACTTGCACGATAGTGCTGCCATTTCAGACACCCGTCTGGCGGAAGTGATGGCTACCAAAAAAACACCTTTTGCGACAGCAGTTGTAAGGAAATCTTCCTGATATTTACATAGGGCGGTTTCTGAAGTACAGAAAGCACCAAATTCAGATCCCACTGGGCCGTCGGGCCTTCACCCGAGCCGCCACATGGCGCACACCTTGAACAAAGGTACAAATCAACGAGTGCGAAACCAAAGGTCTCTAGAAAAGAATCGCCAGAGCCGATATCTGGCCCTTGAGATTACTCAAAGCCAGTTTTTTGTTCAGGTCCTGCTGCAAAAAAGTCAGGACCCTGGACACTACATAAGAGCGAGGGTTATGACCCTCCGCCTCGCACCAAGCTATATAAGCCTTCCAAGTGCGATGATAAATCTTGCGAGCCTTCAACAAGGTAGGGATCATGGAGACAGTGACTCCCCTGTCTCTTAGCACCTGGGACTCGATAGCCATGCTGTCACGTACCTGGCGGATGAGTCTGACTTCTGCAGGGGTAACTTCTCTTGCGGCCCTGGTTCGAGAACCCCTAATAGAGCAAACAGGGAGTTCAGGAGTGCAGGGGGGCACGAGGGTTGGACAGGAACACTTGGTGGTGTGTGTAGGTCCACTGGGACTCGTGCAAGACAGAAGAGTGGTCGTACAGTCCGGGTCGGCAACAGGCAGGCTGACAGAACGTGCTCAGGGTCACCTGGATGTGTGTGGTGGTTCACAAGGACAGGTTGGGAGCACGGGGGGACGTGAGGACTTGAGGGACAAACGAGATAATCCCCAAGAGCTTGGTCCCGGCGTTCTCTTCAATGGGGACGTCTTCAGTCTGAGTAGGCGGTCCATGCACTGTCGTACCGATAGCTCAGGGTCCACGATTCTCTGTCCCCTCAGTGACAGAGGTACTAGGGATGGAACAACTTCCGAGCGTTCTAAATAGTAGCGTGAACCTTCCGAATATATCGAACCACGCTCCGCCTCCCAGTATTGGGA
>BLSH010318925.1:594549-606177 GCA_018402905.1 Glandirana rugosa | reverse complement strand
ATAGCAATCTGAGACCATGGTCGTTCCGGGATAGGTAGCGGGTTAAGTAGTCCCCAGGCCTTGGATTTCTCTGTCTTGTTCCTGTTGCAAACCGGACAGGCAGCCACGTAACTCAGGCAATCCTCTCTCAAGCGAGGCCACCAGAATGACCGGGAGAGTAACTCAGATGTCTTATGACCACCGAAGTGCCCGGCCATCTTGGTGTCATGGCAGAGTCCGAGGGCTGCCGGCCGGAGTTCCTGGGGCACGTACAGCCTGTTTTTCCACCACCACAATCCCTCTCTTAAAGTGCATTGAGGGTCCGGTGGTTCACTAAGGTCAGAGCAGGATTTCCGGATTCGGGTCAAAAGGCCCTCCTGGGTGAGCAGAAAACTATGGGCAGGAAGGATGGTATCTGGTGGAGAAAAGTCCTCTGGGACATGGAACATCCTTGACAGAGCATCCGGCTTGACGTTCTTTGCCCCGGGCCTGTATGTAATGTGAAGCTGAAACCGACTAAAGAACAGTGCCCACCTTGCCTGTCGAGGTTTCAACCTCTTAGCTGTCCGTAGATATTCAAGGTTTTTATGGTCGGTAAAAACCAATACCGGTTGAACTGCTCCTTCCAGGAGGTACCGCCATTCCTCCAAGGCCGACTTGATGGCCAGCAATTCCCTATCACCGACATCATAGTTCCTTTCCGGCGGAGATAACTTTCTGGAAAAGAAGGCAGTGGGGTGAAGTAAGGCCTTGGGGTCCTGTCTCTGTGAGAGAACGGCTCCCACTGCGGTTTCAGAGGCGTCTACCTCCAGGATATATGGTAAAGCAGGATCGGGGTGTTTGAGGATAGGAGCGGATGTAAACAGCTTCTTAAGTTGGGAGAAGGCGTCTTGGGCATCAGGAGTCCAGCGGAACCGTGAGTCTTTCTTCGTGAGTTGGGTTATTGGGGCGATGACTGCGGAAAACCCCTTGATGAATTTCCGATAGAAATTTGCAAACCCCACAAATCGCTGGACTCCCTTCCTATCAACTGGCATGGGCCACTCCAGGATGGCCGAGACCTTCTGGGGGTCCATGGTAATTCCTGCCGTAGAAAGATGGAACCCCAGGAATGAGATACTGGCACATTCGAAGGCACATTTTTCTGCCTTGGCATAAAGGCCATGTAGCCGGAGACGGGCAAGCACACTCTTCACATGCCTACGATGTTCTTCCAGAGAGGGTGAGAAGATTAGGATGTCGTCCAGGTAAACGACTAGGAACTGGTCCAGGAAGTCCCGGAAGATGTCGTTCACCAGGTGCTGGAAGGTCGCTGGGGCATTGCACAACCCGAAGGGCATGACCAGGTATTCATAATGTCCAAACCACGTCCGGAAGGCGGTCTTCCACTCGTCCCCTTCGCGGATGAGATTGTAAGCCCCGCGTAAATCCAGCTTGTGAAGACGGTTGCAGTACCTAACCTATGGAACAGCTCTGGAACCAGGGGTAACGGATACCGGTTTTTGATAGTGACCCGGTTGAGCTCGCGATAGTCAATACAGGGCCGGAGGGAATGGTCCTTCTTCTCTACGAAGGAGATTCCGGCTCCGGCTGGTGACGTAGATGGCCGAATGAAGCCCTTCTTCAAATTTTCATCCAGATAGGTCTTTAGGGTGGCTAATTCCACTTCGGACAAGGGAAAGATTCGACCGAACGGAACCTCCGCTCCCAGTAGGAGGTCGATCGGGCAATCATAGGACCGATGTGGTGGGAGGACGTCAGCCCCCTTCTTACTGAAGACGTCTAGGTACTCATGGTAGGGTGCAGGGACTACCGCACGGGATTCTGGATCGACATCTAGATCCAGGCTGAGCAAGGCTGAGGGGTCCTCCGGCTGCTGAGACAGGCAGTGCTGGGAGCAATAGGAGGAGGAGAATGCCACTTTGCCTGTTGTCCAGTCAATCTGGGGGTTGTGAGCCCGAAGCCAGGGAAGACCCAGAATAATCGGGTACAGTGGAGAGGCAATGACATCCAGTAACAGAAACTCGGCATGTCCCCCACCGGTAGTGGTGTAAACTGGGATGGTCTCCTGGGTGACTGTGCCTGACTTAATGTTTGACCCATCGGCTAGTCGGACGACCATGGGGTGTTTCTTAGGTCGGAGTGGGATCTGGTGATGCGCTGCAAAGGCCAGATCCACAAAGCAGCTACTTGCACCCGAGTCCAGGATAGCCTGCACTGAGAGGGTTCCTCCGGGGAGCTGGAAGGAGACTGGAAGCACCAGGTGGGCCTTGTCACTGGGCAGGTTCATTAGGCTCTCTGCGTGGTAGATGGTGCCTTCATCGGCCTTGATGGGGCAATTCCTTAACAGATGCCCGGAGCCCCCACAGTAGAAGCACAGATTCAGGGCTATGCGTCTCCCGCGTTCGTCAGGAGTACGAGGCGGGTATGGAAGCCCGGTTTGCATGGGTTCCGGTGCGCGGGCCGCTGGGCTTAGGGCCGGGTGGACCGAGAGTCCGGATGATGTCCTGGTCGGGCGGCCCGGTCCGGCGGATCTCTCGGCCGCGCGGTCCCGCAAACGGCGATCAATCTGAATAGCCAGATTGACCAGGGCATCGAGGGTGTGTGGGACCCCGATGCGAGCCAGCTCATCCTTGAGCGACTCCGAGAGACCCAGCCGAAATTGATAACAGAGGGCCGCATCGTTCCAGGCAGTGTCCGCACTCCACCGCCGGAACTCAGATACATATTCCTCCGCAGGGCGTTGGCCCTGCTGCAGGGCATGGAGGGCTGTCTCCGCTGTGGAAATCAGATGGGGATCTTCATACTGCTGGGCCATTGCCTGGAAGAACCGGTCCACACTAGCGGTCTCTGGGGCTTTCTGCTCCAGGAGGCGGTGAGCCCAAGCTTGTGGACCTTCCCGAAGAAGCGAGACCACAAACCCCACTTTAATGACTTCCTGTGAGAACGTCCGGAGTTGGAGAGCAAAGTACAGGTCACAAGAGGTGCGGAAGGCCCGGAATTTTCTGCGGTTTCCAGAAAAACGTTCAGGCATAGGCACCTTGGGCTCACTTGGCAAAGTGACCACTGTGCGAGTGTCCAGAGAGCCCGACCCGGTGGGTGCTGAGGTAATGAGTCCCCGAACTCTCTCTTCCAGACAGGTGTAGTCATCCTGGAGGCTCTGGACGGCTCGAGTGAGTCCAGCAAGGTGCACGCACAGCTCGTCTATGGGAGAGGTCCCCTGCACAGACTCAGGCATGGCTGTTCCTTGCTGTCACGTACCTGGCGGATGAGTTTGACTTCTGCAGGGGTAACTTCTCTTGCGGCCCTGGTTCGAGAACCCCTAATAGAGCAAACAGGGAGTTCAGGAGCGCAGGGGGGCACGAGGGTTGGACAGGAACACTTGGTGGTGCGTGTAGGTCCACTGGGACTCGTGCAAGACAGAAGAGTGGTCGTACAGTCCGGGTCGGCAACAGGCAGGCTAGGAAGGACAAAAGGAGCAGGCAGGCGGATGGTCAGGTACAGGCAGAGTTCGTTAACGGGCTGACAGCAGAAGTGCAGAAGGATCAGACAATCGGATGGTCGTAGGCAAGCCAAGGGTCGGGTCAGGCGGAGTTCAGACAAGGTCGGGCAAGCCGGGTCACAGGAACAGGAGACAGAAACGGATAACAGGCACAAGTTGCTCAGGAAGGGCGGGTACACGCTATAGAAGGAACAGCACTTGCTACAGGAAGTTTAAATAGAGCTGCTTCTCCATGAGTTAGAGGAGATAACAACCAAGTGCTATTAACCCTCGGCGCAGTCTTCTAACACATGCCCTCAAAGCCAGCAAGGGCAAAGCAGAGTGCGAGATGGGCCCCTGAGACAGTAGATCGTCTCGCAGCGGGAGCCGCCAGGAGGCATCTGCCACCATTTGCACCACGTCGGCGTACCAAGTGCGCCGAGGCCAATCTGGAGCCACCAGGATTATTGGTATTCCCTCTGCCACAATCCTGCTTATCAAACGCGGTAGAAGTGTTATCGGAAGGAAGGCGTACAGAAGGCGGTAATGGCCCCAGGGGGCCACCAGAGCGTCCATGGCCACTGCCAACGGATCCTTCGTTCTGGACACAAAGGTCTTCACCTTGTGATTGAACCGCGACGCCATGAGATCCATGTCCCCCATCTGCGGCAAATCCGGTTGAACACCTCCCGGTGGAGAGACCACTCTCCCTGGTCCAGCGTCTGGCGACTGAGAAAGTTCGCCTGCCAGTTTTCCACACCTGGAATGTAAATGGGGGAGAGTGCCGGAACGTGACGTTCTGCCCAATGCAGTATTAGAGCTGCCTCCGCCACAGCTGTTGGACTCCTCGTGCCGCCTTGATGGTTCACATATGCCACTGCTGTGGCATTGTCCGAATGAATCAGAATCGGACGACCCTGCAACCTCACTGTCCAGTGAGATAGACACAATCTGAGTGCTCTCAGTACCAGCACATAGATGGGCCCTGGGCAGACAGCTGTCCCAGGACCCCACCCCAGGACCCCACCCCAGTCTGAAAGACTGGCATCCGTGGTGAGGCCACTCACTGAAGGGGCAGGAACGACTTCCCCTGAATCAATGCCGAGTCCTGAGCCACCAGGTCAGAGACGCCCTGGTCTGGGAGCTCAGACGGATCAGAAGGTCCAAGGACCGAGGGGACCTGCCCCACCGAGCCAGGATTGCTCGCTGAAGGAGACGATTGTGACTCTGGGCGTAAGGTATCGCCTCGAAAGTCGAGACCATGAGCCCCAGCACCCGCATACAGAATCGTAATGAAGACCGTCGGTGCGATATGAGGGATTGCATTGCCGACTGCAGTGACAACAACTTGGCTGGAGGAAGGAAAAACCTTCGTCTGCTCTGTGTCCAGAATCAGGCCCAGATACTCCAGGCGACGGGATGGAAACACTGTCGACTTCTGCAGATTGAGCAACCAGCCGAAGTCCTGCAGCGAGGTCATTGTGATTCTCACATTCTTCCTGAAAACTCGTGGGGCTGAGGCCAGATCGAAAGGGAGTGCCACAAATTGATAATGGAGGAGCGCATCCCTGAAGCCCAGAGACACCAGAAATTCCCCCTGATGGAGGGCGGCCACAACCGAGCGGATAGATTCCATCCGGAATTTCCGCGCCCTGACATACCGGTTCAGGGCCTTCAGGTACGGTACTGGCTGGACCCCCCCCCCCCCCCCACGAACAGGTTTGAGTAAAAACCTCAAAACTTCTCCGCTGAAAGCACTGGCACGAACACCCCTTGGTCCGAGAGTGCTTGGACAGCCCCGAAGAGAGCCTCCTGGCATGCCTGCGGGAGCCCTAAGTTCGATGGGAAGAACCTGTCTGGGGGCAGAGAGTTGAACTCAGAAAACGTCCCCCCTCCCGAAACCCGGGTGGGGGCAACCCATCAGGCTGAGGAGGTTTGTCCTCCGCCTTTTTGTTTTTTATTTTGCGCTGCCACTGCCGGTACCCGGCCCCTGCAGCGACCTTACCGTGACGTGATTCAGCAGTATAGTCTGCCATCGTTCTCCCCTCAAAACAGTCTTAGTGACACACAGGCGGTACTAAAAAAGTTGAGGCACCCCCACACAGTCGCACACCACCGCCCCACAGCGCACCAGGGAACCCAGGAGGACTGCACCCTCCGCCACCAGCACCCACAGGGGAGCCCAGCTATACTTACTGTTTGCTGCCTGTAACCCTGGAGGATCGTCAGAAGATCCGCGCCGTCCGGAGCACACACCGTTCCACAGAGAAAGGAAAAAACGCTCCACACACGTTTTTGCAGAAGCATGAGGCAAATATGGGCGCCGTTGAACACTAGAGGCCGAAAATCCACCTACAGGACCGTGCAGTACTGCTGCAGGCCACTCTGAGCGCTAGAGGGAAAGCCCCATAGGTCCAGCATGTCTGCGGCTACGGCAAAATGGCGTCGGTCCGCCGCAAAATGGCGGCCGATCACTGCATGGCGGCGAATAATGAAACGAATGGCACCAGACGATCGGGTGCGGTGCGGGGGGAGGGGGTGTAAGGGAGGTGAAAAGGAGCTCCACGTGCCCCTACCAGCTGGCTACCCAGAATTTTTTTTTTTTCCAGGGTTGTCGGTCCCCCTTCCGCCCCTGAAAAGGGGGGAAGGAACTCTCACTCACCACTCCTGACGAGCGCAGTGGGTAGCCACCCAGTCGCAGACCTTCCGCCCCTGTCTGGACAGTATGCTGCAGGCCAGAAAATCGCCCTACCCAAATCGCATCCGGGGCTGGGCATAGGTGAGGGTCACCACAGGCCGCCCGCATGGAATGGGCACGATGTGGCGGGTCCCCATACCGCAGGACTGGCTCGCATCGGTCGGCCAGGTCGGGGAAAGTACACTGCCCATGGACTCTCTATGCCCCAGCCGGCTTCTTGATAGCAGATCAATGCTTGATAGAAGTCAAATAAAATAAAAGTAAAAGAAAGAATAAAGAAAAAATGGTCACAAACAGGACCGCAATTCCCCTAAAGGGAAGCCAGGTCAACTCCTTGCAAACTAGGCATTGAAACTGCTGAGCTATGCTATGGAGAGGATTTATGTGGGAAGAGAGGACGGCCCCATGGGAGGGGCCAGCTGTTTCTTTTCCCTGCCTAGTTAACTCCTAGTTGGACAAGCATAAACCCCCACACGTCATGAAGAGCTGCGTCTGTCAGTGAACGTAGGAGAAATCTTGTATACAAAGGCCAATGAGAGCACCAAAACACTCCAAGAGTCCAAAAACATTTGTAGCACCCTCTAGTGGTACTAGGATGTGTACAGAGTTTTGTTAGTGCAGGTAAATGTCCAGCCTTGACTGGCAGCAAAGCCTGGGTGTGTTTTTCTCTGGGTCAGGTTTTAAGTGACTCAGGGAGGGCTGGGTGATTCACAGGCAGCAGCATCACTGAGACCTCTCACTTCTTTCCAGGACATGCTGGAATCTTCTGGAAAGGAAGGAGGAGAGGAGAGGAGAGGTGGAGTTGCCTGGAGTATTCTGAGGGCCCTGACCAATCCCCAGCTTGGATTGGCAGGGAGCAGACCCCCTCAATTACTCAGGGCCAACCCAACTGGGGAGGAGTTGGTATTGGGTGGAAATGGAGATAGAGTGCTTGGCTGTCTGTTGTGGCCTTTGAGGGAGCTTCCCGGTCTGGGGGGGGGTGACCTTGGGCCTAGGCTCGGGTGCGGACGGGACCCTCTTACAACCAACAGAGGTGTCCTGACCAGGAGGCACAGGAGGAGCAAGAGAGGACAGCAGGAGAACACTGCCAGGCAAGTCGACAGGAGTTCCATAGAGGCAGCCAGGAGGGCTGGTGAGTGTTCACACAGTCAGGAGGACTGGGGAGGCAAATCTGAGAGGACTGGGAGAGTGCAGTCTGGGATGGGTGCAGAGCCAGTGGAGTGGATTGTGGTGGCACGGGCAGTGGAGAGAGGCAGTTGCAGTCAAGAGAGCTGGCAGAGCATGAAGATGTGGTGCTGGGATCAGTAGCCACATGGACAGCTAGCATTAGGACTACCTACATTTTTCTGCTACACCAGAGGGGTCCGTGGTCCCTGCCTGCAAATGGCATTTGCTAAGGCCTGGCAGAGCCAGTGTCAAGCTTAAACTATAGTGCTATCTGGTCCTGGAAGTGAGGAATCAAGTAATCTGCTGGAGAGTGAAATCAGCAGTCAAGTGAGTGACTGAAGATTGTGTGATGGGCTGGGCAGGGTGACAGATGAACCACAACTATTAGCAGCCCCTACAGGGGTACCGCTACACATTTAATAATAGTATGGATTCACAAGTTATAACACAGAACAGCCAATGCTTTTTGGGGACTCAGAGACATCTCACTTCTTCAGGACTACAACACAGACATGAAGACATATGAATTTCTATGTTGGTCCATTTAAAACTGAAACTTATCAAACCCTATAGAACATATAATTTTCTAAACATCATAACAAAGTTTATAGAAGTTGATATAGGCCCCATGCATACAGATATTTAGCGTAAAATGTGTATTTAAGTGTAAAAATCCCAGTGCTTTCCCATGCCCAGGAGGCCGCAGATGGCATGTGCAGCTGAACATACAAGTGAACAGCTGTAGGCATCTGAACTTGTGTAAATGCAAATGCTCCTGTTTATTGGTGTTTACTTGCGCATGTGCTTACAGTGTACTTCCCTGAACGCAAAAATGGCACATTTGGGAATTATGCCATGTTTGCATGCACAGGTAAACACTGATTGCCCTGTGCATGAGCGTACAGCCACGTACAGCCATTCAATGTATGGCAATCTGTACACGCCACCTGTGGCTCCTCAGGCCCTGGAAAGCACAGTAAATTTTATCCTCCATGACAGCATTAAGGGCTTCTTCTCCCCTGCAGCCACTGTCACAATTTTTACATGGCTGTGCAGAGCTTGGAGATTTGTGATTGAATGAACTAAACGTCCCGTCAACCACAGCGGCAGACGGACTTGTATTTCTCAATGGACTACCAGTGCATTAATCATAGCATTTGTAGACCATTGATACCTCCTCTAGCTCTACAACTGAAAGCCCATACAGAGGTTTAGACAGAAAGCTGGAAAAAATGTTTTCAGGAACCTGTCATTGCACCCAGAATGCACTGATTGTGGCTGCAATACTTTACAGGCACCTTTAAAAGTGCACATTTTTTCCTGCAAATATTTGCATTCATTGAACTTAGACTTTAATAAACCCTGTTAAGATATTTGTATTTTTATATTTATATTTATAGGTTGTATAAAATTGTATATACTTTAGTTTTAAAGTGGTTCTAAATGCAGAAGGTTTTTTATCTTCATGCATTCTATGCATGAAGATAAAAATCCTTCTGTGTGCAGAAGCCCCCCTAATATTTACCCATCCAGAACTCTTCCTCCTGATTGGCTGAGACACAACAGTGAGCACTATTGGCTCTCAGTGCTGTCAATCAAAGTTTGGAGAGGAGAAAGCAAGAAAGAGGGGGATGGGGAGCGCCCGGGCCACGGCTCCATGTCTGAATGGACACACAGAGTAGCGGCTTGGCTCGGGTGCCCCATAGGAAGCTGCTTGCTGTGGGGGCACATGGCAGGAGGGAGGGGCCAGGAGCGCCAGCGAGGGGCCCGAGAAGAGGAGGATCTGGGCTGCTCTGTGCAAAACCACTACACAGAGCAGGTAAGTATAACATGTTTGTTATTTTTAAACAAAACAAATAGAAGACTAAAATATCACTTTAAACGAATGAAAATAGAAATTCAGAGGTGTTCATGTCTGTGTTTTGCCCTGAAGAAGGAGTCGGTCTCTGAGCCCCTGAAATGCATTGCCTGTTCTGTGTTGTCCTTTGTGAACCAACACTATTATTAAAGATTTTTATATTCTCTGTTTGTTCGCCACTCTCTTTGAACTTTTTACATATGAAACTTTATGTCTGGACCCCTTGTTTGAGAGACACCCCGTATTTGTCCAGACCTGCCTCACTAAAGCCACTGTGCCTTACTACATTTTGACGAATCTTCTGAAAATTTGAATCCAGCACCTCCTCCCTACTTGTTCTAAAAATTTAAATCTGGCAGGAGTACCAGCCTTCCACTATACTAAAAAAAGTATTTCTCTCTCATTTGTTGGTGAGTTTGCCTCACTTCCTTTCAGGTAAAACATTGGCAGAAGGAGAGGGAGTAAGCATAAATATCTCTAATAGAGATATTGGTAAAATAAAGGGCTCTGAACCCTTCTCATTCCTTTTCCAAAAAAATTGTCATGAAATACACTTAGAAAACTGAATTTAGGCTGGGTTCACACTTGATTCAGATGCGGCTGATAGCAGAGGTCCGGTGTGTTCCTGCTCTTCCTTTCAGGGACGAATCAGGCCCAGATTTTTGCCTGAATTTGGACCTTAAACAGAGCCAAAGATGCACAGGACCTTTGTGCAATCCACTCTGAAGCTACCCCGGAGATGTCTCCATTGAGAGCCAATCACAGTCTCCTGTAATACTAATTGGATGTGGGGAAACCGGCATCCAATTTGCGTAAGTGTGAACCCAGCCTCAAAGCATATTTTCGCGTTTGCAGTCAAATCTGAAAAAAAAAACTGCATGTTTGCTACTGTATGTGTTTCCATTCACACAGCATGCCTTAAAATGTTTTTAAAAATATTTCTTACCCTTTATATGTTTCTGAGGAGAAGGTGTCATGGCTGACTGCAAGTTTTTTTTTTTTTCATGAGGCTTGGTTAATGCTTTGGCCTGCCTCTTTGCAAGCTTTCCCCCTATTGCATGGAGTATTTAAATGGCGTGGTGACAAGCATGGCTTCCATGCCACCGATGATTTCAGATGTGATGAAACGCGGTGGGTGGGCAACTGTCGCTCATGACGTCACCACGGAAGTGATTACTACACATCTCAGAACCAGTATTTACTGTGAAAAGCGCTTGTTATGTCTTATCATGTGAGTGGCTAGTTTGTTTTTTTTTATGATAAATGTGCTACGCATTTTTACACTATGTTGGTGTTCCTGGTTTATATGGTATGGCTGAACACTTTCCCTCATAGGATGTGATATTCTGACCTGATGTGGATACCTGGAGGCGGTATATGTTCCCCAACAGATGATTTTACTCATACACAAGCTTAAAGAGTAACTCCACTTTTGTTGAGAAAAAAACACTCCCCTCTGGGTGATCTCTGTACATTACAGGAATTTTAATAAACTTTGATGCAGATTCTTACCTTTTGTTATTATGAAGAAATCCCTGTATGTTTGTCTGTGTCCATGTGGGAGAGTGCATCTAATGTGAGTGGTTTCATAATTATCAATCAGCTGTGCACCTGCAGGGCTCTAATGAGGAAAGCTGCTGGGCCTGATTGAGGTTTCCTATTGGAAGTATATCACCAAAAAATTACATTTTTGTTGCAAGGGATGCCTGAAATCTGACTTGTATTTAAATGCATACTTCTGGGAAAATTGATGAGCCAATCACACAAGCAGGAAATGACATATCTTGGGTGTGTTCTGTATACATTCTGTGTACAGCACACCTCCAGGTTACCATATTACATTGTATTTTCAGAAAATTACAAAGCTGCAGATTGAAAAGGAAAGGTCATTTTTAATAGCATTCAATTACAATATGACTTGTGTTTTTTATACGCTATATTATTTTTTCTTTATTTGCTATTGTGTTTCACCACAAAAGTGGAGTTTCCCTTTAACCACTTGCCGACCGCCGATCGGCGATTGACGGCGGCAAAGTGGCTCTGTAACGCGGATCGCCGTCATATGACGGCGGCCGCGTGATCGCGCCTAGTGAGCGCGCGCCACTCGCGCGCGAGTGATCCGCGCTAGTGCGCCGGCGGCAGTATACTGCCGCTAGGCGCAATGTCTCGGTGAAACGGCGGCAGTTAGCGGCTAGCCGCCAGCCGTTCACCAATTTCCCTTTGAGGTGAAAACACCACTTTGTGTTATCGTTTATTTCTTTTTTATTATATCGCATATTTTTTGTGTTCAGTATAACATTAACTTACGATAATTTTTACTGGAAAGGAAAAGTTAGACGTCGAAACATTAAAAGACTTTTATGTTACATTATACCATTGGACCTCCACACGACATGTGTCTTACATATGTCTTGTGTGGGTTCTATACAGTAAAGGACGAACACA
>BLSH010318925.1:571934-591784 GCA_018402905.1 Glandirana rugosa | reverse complement strand
CATATGACAAAAAAAGTAGGTGTTGTCTTAATTTGGCTGCAAGATCGGAAATAGACTTTTAAATAAAGGCACATTAGAAGCTGCTAAACTTATTCTGTTAAGGGAAGACCACATTACATGGTAAAGTAGCTGTTTGAACTGGTCACATTACTTGTGAATACTAATATAGTATAGGGAGTCTATTTGTACATTTTTTTCTCGCAAGATGTATACAATATTTACCCAGGATTCTCATATTTTTTCAATCAAATTCAAATTTAAAAAGTGTGAATCCTGGATTAAAGCCTTGTAAATCTTTGAATGAAACCTTTTTAACCACTTGCCGACCACCAAGTAGTTAAAGTTTATTGCATGGGGGTGGCTCTCCTGCTCAAAATCATGTACCTGTATGTGATTTCGCTCGTCCGGATCTGTGGCGCACACGTGTGCTGCTGGCAACCAGCTCCACTCACAGCGGGAGCCAAACAGCAGGACTGGCGGACTCAGTGTCCGCCGGGACCCAATGATCGTTCCTGAGAGAGGCAGAACAGCGGTCTTCCTTTGTAAACAAGGCAGATCGCCGTTCTGTGACAAGGGAAAACAGAGATCCTGTGTTTTTGCTAAGCAGGAACACAGATCTCTGTGTTTCCACGGTTAAAGCACCCCTCACAGTTAGAAAGCACTCCCTAGGAACATATTTAACCCTTTGATTGCCCCTAATGTTAACTCCTTCCCTGTCAGTATCATTAGTACAGTGACAGTGCATATTTTTTAGCACTAATCACTGTATTAGTGTCACTGGCTGTCCGATTTGTCCGCCGCAATATCGAAGTCCTGCTATAAGTATTAGCATTACTAGTAAAATAAATAAATAAATATAAATTCCATAAAAATATCCCATACTTTGTAGATGCTATAACGTTTGCGCAAACCAATCAACATAGGCCTATTGGGAATTTTTTACCAAAAATATGTAGCAGAACACATATTGGCCTAAATTGATGAAGAAATTAGATTTTTTTATTATTTTTTATTAGATATGTTTTATAGCAGAAAGTAAAAAATATTGTTTGCTTTTTTTCAAAATTGTCGGCCCCTTATTTGTTTATAGCGCAACAAATAAAAACCGCAGAAGTGATCAAATACCACAAAAAGAAAGCTCTATTTGTGGGAAAAAATGGACATTAAATGTATTTGGGTACAGCTTCGCACTACCGTGCAATTGTCAGTTAAAGTAACGCTTGGTCATTAAGTGGGTAAACCTTCTGGAGCTGAAGTGGTTAAAAGAGAAGTCCGGCTTTTTTTTTTTTCTAAATCATACTTACTTATGTAGGTGGTCCGATGCTGCATATGTCCTCCGCCGGTTCTACGGTTCTAAGACTGAGAACCGAGTGATTGAAGACCGATCATCACTCGGTTCTCAGCGCTCTATGAGCAGAAAGTTGGGGACTGTCAATCACCAGCAGTCTGCTCTGCCTGCCTCCCCCCCACCTCGCTCACTGGCACGCTGGGCTTAGAGGCCGAGCCCGGTGCCAGTCCGGGGTTGTGGGTGGATCTCGACTTTATTGTCGCAATCTTGCCCGAGCCTGGACCAGCTCTGTGGCTTCAGCCTGTTGTCTGCTGAAAACGGGTCACAGGAGTGCAAAACGAACTGTGATCCACAAGAGAAGTACAGAAAAAGCTTGTTTTTCCTTTAAAGCAGTTGTATTGCCCGCTTGGTCATTTTTACTTACAGGTAAGCCTATAACGGTTTAGGAGATATTAACCTGACGTAAGCGGCACATGCGCATGGAAGGTCTGGTGTATCGCCCCGAAACTTGCCAGAAACTTGCCAGAACAGAGGGCGCCATCGCGGCTCCGGCCACTCACAACGCCGGAGCCTGAACCTGGAAGAAATGTCAAAGGGAACATGTCAGCTGGTGACTAGGCGGCCCTGTGGGAGCTTCGTTCTAAGGTATTTCATAATGCGCTAGTATGCGGCACCTACTAGCTCATTATGCCTTTGCCCTTTTTGTTGTTGTGTTTGTTTTTGTTTTTTTATAGGCATATACAATCGCTTTATCCACTTCAGCCCCAGAAGGATTTCCCATGTTAGAACCAGAGCACTTTTTGCGATTTGGCACTGCGTCACTTTAACTGACAATTGCGCGGTCGTGCGACGTTGTACCCAAACTAAATTTGCGCCCTTTTTTCACACAAATAGAGCTTTCTTTTGGTGGTATTCGGTCACCTCTGCGTCATTTCTGATCACCGCTATAAACAAAAAAAGAGCGACAATTTTGCAAAAAAAAAAATTCTTACTTTTTGCTAAAATACAAATCCAAAAAAAATGAAAAAACAAATTTATTCATCGGTTTTGGCCGATTTATATTCTTCCTCATATTTTTGGTGAAAATAAAAACGCAATCGGCGTTTATTAATTGGTTTGCGCAAAAGTTGCCGCGTTTAAAAACCATGAGAATTCATTTCTGGCGTTTTTTCCCTTTTTTTTTTTTTTTTTTTTTTAGTAATGGTGGCGATCTGCGATTTTTATTGGGACTTTGATATTGGGGCAGACATGTTGGACATTTTTGACACTTTTCTGGGACCAATGACATGTTACAGCGGTCAGAAATCTAAATATCCACTGATTACTGTATAAATGTCATTGGCGTTGAAGGGGTTAACCTGCAGGGGGCAGTGAAGGGGTTAACGGTGTTCCCTAGACGTGTTCTGTGTGGGGGCTGGGCTACCATGGGCATAAGAGATCTAACTGATCCCAGTGACAGGGATCAGTAGATCTTTCACGTGCCCATTGACAGAGCGAGGAACCGCCGTGTTTACATCGGCAGTTCCCCGTTCTTTCCCTCTGTCAGCTCATTGCGGCTCGCCGGCGGACATCGGGTCCACCTGAGCCGTGGGCACACTCCTGCAGAGTGCGGCAGGCACTCTCGCCCCCTAGCTGCGCGCACGTGAATCCCCGCTTATTTATGGCGATTTGCGAGACAGCGCCACACTGCCGCAGTAAATATACAGTGCGCGGTCGGGAACCGGTTAAGGCAAACCACATTATATGGTAAAGAGGTCACTTCACTGGTGAATACTAATATAGCATAGGAATCGATTTGTAAATGTTTTCTCACAAGATTTATACAATGTTTACCCAGGATTCACACATTTTTACAATCAAATTCAAATGAAAAACGTGTGAATCTAGAATGAAACCATTTTAAAATAGACCTTATAGTGTATATTATGCCTTGCTGTCACAGAACTAGACCCCTGCGTCCCGCTGTCAGTTACTGAGTATACTGTATATCTTTACATTACATTTATTTAAAAAAAAATGACACTGCCAAACAGCGCTGACAAAGGAAATACAAAAGGCAAATATGATTAAACACTTTAAAATCCAGTTATGTAGTTATTTATTTTAGATTACCATAATCACCACAAAAGATAACAGAAACATATTATATTAATCTTTTTCACATACAGTGTATTGGACTGGTAGACTTTTATTTTCAAGCTGGAGACAGATTTAATTTACATAAAAGATTGATATGTGGTGTTTTTTTCTCACCCCCACTGCAAACTCTTTGTTGTAACAAAAACAGATTAGCGTCACTGAAGAAATAGAATATATGAAATGGCTGTGGATGGCACAATTCCCAGTTTGAGTATTATAACAATTGCACATTGTGCAAAGGAACAAAAGGGTGGGACTTTAAATGAAGAATGTGGTGGTCGTGAGGTAGCATTGATGGACATTGATTGGTTAGGGTTATAAAGATAATTTATTGATACAGTTTATACAGTTGAATATAAATGGTCACAACAGCGATCCAAACAGTTAAACATCTTAAAATGTGTGATAAAGGTTCCCCATCCATCAATTACATATATATATATACACACAATAGGTATAAAACAGTAAGAGCTGTATGGCCCATAGCCTAGGATTCGAAGGGGTGTTGCCCCTGATTTGTAACACATATGGGTAACCAAAAACACGGCAGATGTTGGCTCTACGCGTTTCATGGCTTCAACAGACCACTCATCAGGAGCAAACGTGTAAATGGGCTGGAATAAAAATAATATGAGAGTATTATTATTGACCTGTGTAGGATGGTAGGACTGGTGGCTCAAGTTGAGCAGCCCCCACAGTACTGATAGACCATACTCACGCAGATTGCGTACCGGCAGTACAACAATGGAGACAACAGGGCCACCAGAGATGTCACTACTGGGAGCTGTTGCGGCAGTCGAGGCAGGGGCACCCAACACAGACATCAAACCGGGGGCAAGACAGGGCACCAGGAGAGGACCAGTATATATATTGAATTCAGTTTGATTATTGCCTGCCATGAACAAGCTCTTTAAAGCTAAACTCTGGACAGAAAAACTTTTATTCAAACATATTCTTTATTAGCTACGTAGGTCATACAGTAAACCCATTTTAGGTGCAGAGTATACCTTTAAAACGCACATTTTTAGCAGTGGCATCATCATTGTGCCGCACATAGCCAGTACAGAGAGAAGAGCTGTGGGAGGGACTCAGCAGGCTCCACCCACTACAGGCTGCCTGCAGAAAATTACAGGTGGGGGCGGAGACAAGACCAGTCACCCTACACAAGAAGAAAAAGCAGCAGTGGCCGGTCTTTATTGCAGGAAGCTCCTGCTCAGAGATAAAGTTTCACACTGGATTACTACACAAATATGGAAGAAATACACAAAGCACACCAAGATTCAAGTAAGAATATACATGCTTCTTGTATTTCAACAATATTTTTTTGCCTGGACATCTGCCAAAATCAAAAATGTAATATATTGCAGTTTACCAAGCATTAGATGTGGTGGTTGCATTAGTTTCTTTTTTTGGGGAGTTTTCCCACTCTGTTATAACAAGCTACATTACATAGTGTATGTGTGTTTTTTTTTTAATTCTGCTGCTAAATACCTTTTTTCACATCGCCAATGTGCGGTCACGTGACCGCCCACCTCCCTCCTTCCCCAATCTAAGGACAACAGGGGGAGGGGCTGAGATCCCTCTCTAACGTCTGACTGCACATCGGCGATGTGGATTAATGTATTTAGATGCAGAATTAAAAAAAAACACTTACACTGTGCAGTATACCCGTAACTTGTTAAAACAGAGGGTGAGCATGAGCAATATCTTTAATGTCATACAGAACAGTGGCAGGTGGGAAGGGGCGGGTTTAGATATCGGCTCACACACAGGAGCTGACAGGCAGGGAGGGAGGAGGTGAGGGGGAGAGGGACAGAGTGCAGGCTGACAGAGCACGTAATCTGACCATGGTGTCATTGATCAGCAACCATGATGACAGTGGTCAGCACACTAAGGGGGACACAGGAACAGGCAGAATCAACCAGGTTTTTTACAGCATAGAAAGGGACAAATGACACCGCTCAAGCACTATGAGGTTTAACGTGCTTTAAGCCCTGGTTCAGACTAATGCGATCCCCAGAGATCGCATGTGATTGGCACCCGCACTGCGGGTGGCAATCACATACGATCTCTGAGCAGTGCGAGTTCAGCCATTGTCTGCTCTCCTGCAGAGAAAGTCAAAAACTATATACACTCACTAACACCCAAACTAGGAGGGCGCTACATAAACCTGGCCAACCCGCCAGAGACTGACATGCATGCTGAATCTTTTCCCTTGAAAAGTGATCCCCACGAGCTAATCTCCCACAATGTGAATGAGTTTCCGTGTCCCAAGTACTGGCTTTTCCTACAGTGATTTACCCATACCAATATTTTCATGCATACTGGAAGCTTTCTTCAACCAATGTTACCATCCAATTTCCTGAGTCCTTTACGCTATACACTGCCTACCTCTAGGAATACATGTGAAGCCAGATTCTTGGCTAGGAATAGAGAGTGAGAGAAACACGGGCTGCAGCTGTCCTCTGTAGATGCTGCCATGTGGTGCTGAACAGGTTAACAGCTATATCAGCAAGCGCAGGGAGCTTACTGAGCAGGAAGAGTTCAGGCAGCACTGCACTTTGGGAACTATAATCCAGAAGAGAGAGACTCTACAATAATCCAGAGCTTTTGGACTGCATTTCCTAGCAGGAGATTGCTAGGAGGAGGGGAAAGAGATGCATTTTCTCAGGCAGTACAGGACAGGACCTTCTTTTTACCATGAGGGAGCCCGGAGAGTGCACATCGCAGTCTATTGTGCACCACCACTTCTGCATAAAGGTGGTCTGAGCAGGCTCCAGAGTGCTGACTTCTAGATGCAGATAGCCAGAATTACCTTGGTGCAGAGCAAAGAGTGGATTAATTGCTGTGTGTGACCAGATGGTGACCTACAATAATGCTGGGACTAGTGAGCTGCTGCTGTGGGGATTTACTATCTGCTGCAAGACTGACCCCCTTAGAAACTGAACATACAGCCACCTAGCAGCCTTATTGCTGCCTGCAGGCTTGACTCTGACTATTCTCATGAGCACCAACGGTACAACTGGGCCCCAATACTAGCCAGCTGAAGAGTTAGGACTAAAAACTGTCCTTTTACAGCTGCTACACAGAGACCTTCACCTGTTGCTTATGCTAAGAGATACCTCTCAGTGGACAGACACTGCACCATATCCTGATATCATGATGGGACTTGTAGTTTTGCAACAGCTGGAGGTCCGCTAATTGCATATCCCTGAGTTATAGCATTATTATTCACATTGCATTTAATACTTACTGTATGTGCACTGTTTATTGCTGACTTTGCTGATTGATAAGTCAATCCCAGTCTAGTGGTACAGAACTCTGTCATAAGGTACCTTGGCATAGGGATTATACTGAACCTACCTTCGGTGTGTTCATTTATGCTCAAACCACTATTTGTTCTAACCTGTACCAATACACTGAGCTCACTAAACGGTCTTATGTCCTTTTCCGGGTGCTATTTCATGCGGCTCCTGCGGGGGTTGCACTACATATTATTCTGTGATATCACTTGCAAACGCTAAATAGTGAGCAGCCAGCCAGTATCATGAAGAAAGGACTGTACATTTAATTTCCCATATATGGTACTGTCCTTTCTATGGATGGACACATGCCGAAGTGGTCAGACAGATTCTATATATTTCTGTAAAATAAAAAAACGTCCCTCGCAATGATTCCGTTTAACTTAAACATAATCATGTGGTTCTCCTTTTTCCATTTCACTTCTCAAATTAAAAAATATCATATCCTATAGCAGGCCTATATAGAATATCGTTTTGCAATAAAACGCAATATACTGCAACTTACCATTCCTTAGAAGTGGTGGCAGCCTTGGTTTTATTTATTTTTTTTAGTCCATTTTCCTTTATATTTTCCTAGTAAATCTGCCATTAGCACACTTCCTGTTCTAGAATGACAACACTCACTCACTGTACTGCACCTACGGAGGTCACTATAGCTGCTGTTCTGATTAAGGGCTCATGTGCACACAGACTAGGTTGACCGACAGCCACAGGAAAACGCAAAATGTGGCAATTTTACAGCGATTTTGCCACATTTTGCTGTGGGTGGTCAAAACTTTCCTAAGCTGAATGCAACTCTTCTGTGTTCAGGAGAGGGAGGTTGAACCTGCAGCTTCTAAACTCTTGTAAAAGTCTACATGTGCATGGACACATAGGATTTTATGGAACTGAGCTTAGGAGCTTTGGCAAAAAACGCCAAAAGCACCTAAACTCAAGTTTACAAGCTGAAGTGTACATGAGCCCTTAGACTACAAGCACCTAATGCTCCCCTCAACTCCATTACACAGAGAACATGATGTTGCGTAGTTCACAGAAAATAGTTAGGAAGGCTGATAGCATTGTGTGAATATTCCATTGAGTGCACAGGAGGTTACAATGACACTGAATTTCTAGCAGGATCAACAGAATTTTTTCTATAGTTGCAGAACATTTGCTTAGCCTGAAAAAAGAAAGCAAATGCAAGCCACCACATCCAAGGATTGGTAAGCCTCAATATATTACATTTTTGTTCTTGGGTTTAGATATACTTTCACAACTTCAATACTGGGTACTTTCACCCCCTTCCTGCCCAGGCCATTTTTCAGCTTTCAGTGCTGTTGCACTTTGAATGGCAATTGCACGATCATGCAACATTGTACCCAAATTAAATTTTTATCATTTTTTTAGACGGATAGAGCTTTCTTTTGGTGTTATTTAATCACTACTGGGTTCTAAAAAAAAAAAAAAAATGAAAAAAGACTGTAAATAGTTTCTGTTAGAAAATGTTATAAATAAGTATTTTTTCTCCTTCATTGATGTGCACCGATAGGCTGCACTGATGGGCACTGATGAGACAGCACTGATGAGGAGTCACTAATATGCAACACTGATAGGCGGCACAGATGTGCAGCACTGATAGGCGGCACTTAGGGGCACTGATAGGTAGCACTTAGGGGCACTGATAGGCGGCACTGATGGGGACACTGATGGGCACCGAAAGGCAGTACTGACTGGTATCACCAATGGGTACTGATTGGCATCACTGATGGGCAATAATTGGCATCACTGATAAGCAATAACTGGCATCATTGCTGGGCACTGACTGGCATCACTGCTGGACACTGTTGGGGCTGCACTGATGGCCAGTGTTCTGATTACCTGTGCAGATCTTCCCTGTGAGAAAGTGCCGCTGATTGGTTCTCCTCTCCTCATACGCTGTCAGTGTGAGCAGAGGAAAGCCGATAACCGGCATTTCCTTGATTACATGTGATCAGATGTCATTGGATACAGCTGATCACATGGGTAAAGAGCCTCATCATCGACTCTTTACCGAGATCGAGGATGCATCCAGGGACACATCGCTGATGATCGCAGCACTATGTGCCGCCGCGTATTTGCAAGCGCGCGAAGAGTGGGACAACATCATATTACGTCATCCTAGAACGAGAGAGCCACCCCGCCACAGTCATTTGTCTATATGGTGGGCAGGAAGCGGTCACAATAAATTAGACATTGGCTCTTTCCAACCAATGATCCTGCCCTCAGCAGAAACAATATGAATAATAGTACAGCAGTAACCGGGGTTCAGAATTCCAAAGATTGCAGGTTGAACAATATGTTTATTTCTTATCTGTCCCTAACTATAATTGTAGTGCCTTTATTTTTACTCTGGTGCGATTTTGATAATGCAATGCTATGTTAAGTGTTTGATAAGCCATATGCAAGCAGATGTAATCCCAAAAATGATTAGGGAGACCTTTAATTGCTCTATGTGGCACAAATACTCATTGTGCAGTATAAATGTGGCGTCCTTTAAAGCAAAGACAGAAGGATAAGCATACCTGGGAACTTTTGAAAATCTGTGGGCCTGGAACTGGAGGTTGGTCAGAGGGAGGACCAGACGGATGGGCAAATTGCGGCACATGTAGCATTGTGGGTATGACTGAATTGCACTAACAGTTGGAGGGGTATAGGGTAATTTAAACCTAAGCCTACCTTGTTCTGTATCAAGACTGATTAAAGCTGGCCATAGATTTAGCAATTTCCTTTCCTGCAACCACAGCACTAACTGTGTTGATAGGGGAATCCCTCTCACAGAGCTATTGTGTTCTCTCGGCAGGGGGCAGGGGGAGCCATCCTAGTTAGGAGGACACTCAGTGATTATTACTAGCAGCTATAGCCATTGAAAAATCCAACAGGCTGGCTGTACCCAAGTTGATCAATCGATCAACTTGGATACAATCAGCATGCCCATACATGATCCCTGCTGAACCGGCTGAGATTTGACCTGTCTATGGCCGGCTTAACACAAAGTGCAGGGGTCGGGAGTGCGTAACACACAGAATGCAGGGTTGGGTGTGCGTAATACACAGATTCCAAGGGTCGGGAGTGCGTAGTACCCAGATTGCAGGGGTCAGAAGTGTGTAGCACACAGATAGCAGGGGACCAAGCACCCTTTTAAAAAAAAAAAATTGTAGCCATGTGCTCCCTTGAGAGTGGCTGGTAGTAGTGGTTCACCTTATAGGTACCCTCAATCACACCATATATCACACATCCGGAGACACTGAACAGGCCGGCTCTTGTTTTTGTTGTTTTATTTAGGGAAAATAACTTGGATAGGGATAAGGGATGGCTGTGGGGTGCCCAAAGAATTATGATACACAAACTCCATTTACAGTCCTGTATATGCGCACTTGCACTGCAGACTCTCCCTCTGCAGACTATTGCTCCACTCAGCTCTCCAGCACTTCACTTGCTGACTGTTTCTTATACAGTTCTCACTCTACACAGAACTTGCAGCTTTACACTTCTTTACTTCTCTCAAGCTCAGAACTTAGTTTCCAGCCTGAAGGGAAATTTATCAGACTTCCCTATACCTTTCTCTTCACCGTGGCTAGCACATGGTGAGGCCTCAGGAACACCCATTACAGGCCAGGGATCACAGGCCCCTGAATGTGTAGCAAAGTACTTGAGTGCTAGCCGGGCCTTTGACGGATTACAACTCCCAGCCCATCCTCTTCCAGGTCCCACCGACCTGCTTTTCCTGAGTGAATCTCTTTCCCCTGACTGGCTCCCAAGGCTTCCACAGACTGTCCACTATTCCTCTCCCAGCCTGCTCCAGGACTTTCTCCTCCAGCCCACGGGGACCTTCACTCACCACACTGGTGGATCACTTTAATGTCTCTATCCTTGTAGCACCTCCGCTGTTCTCCTGTTCCTCCTGTGTCGGTCCAGGAATCACTCTCCTTCCTGGCTGCAACCGAATCCCCAGGCCCCAAGGTCACCCTTCCCAGACTGGGGGTGACCTCCTGGGTAGGGGCCTGCTCCACAGCGCCTCTGCTACATCTCCAGACTTCCACCCAACACTTCTCCTCCTAGATTGGGCTGACAATCCTGCTTGGGGATTGATCAGGGTTTCCTAGAATACTCCAGATGGCTCCCCCTACCTCCCAGCTCTCTGACCAGAAACCTTCCCCAGGTTTCTAGAAAGAAGTGGGAAGTTCTGGTGACCTCATCTGTTAAGTCCACCCAATCCTTCCTGAGCCTCTCCTCCCAGCCCAGATCAAAACATTCAATCCTGCTTTTACACTCAGACCTGACTAAATTTTTCATCACCTAGCAAAACCCTCCTAGAAAAACACACCTACTCTATGGGGCACTACACTTTATAAGACGAGCAGCACAAAAGGCAGGCCAGCATGGCATTTAAAGCTGAGGACAACTTAAAGCTCACTGGTTGTTCATATGACCTTGGGCAGACTCTTGCAGGCTTGACTGGGTGGGGGCACTGCAAAAGTTGTTTTTCTAGTTGGGCTTTAACACAGATCCTAATGGGATCTAAATCTCTCTGTAAAGGGGCTGTTTTAAAGGAGAAGTAGGGCCAAAGGTCCTTTGGCCCTTCTTATCCTGAGGATCACAGGAGTGCACTTTGTCTGCACCCCTGTGACCCCTATTCAGCTGACAGCAAACTAAAGCCCGCTGTAAGCTGATGTCACTCAGCCAATCCAGGCTCTGAAGAGATCCTGCCTTTAGTATTGGGATTCGCCCAGATGTCTGGACCAGCAGCTGGCTCAGCCTCTCAGCGTGCCACAGAGAACCTGAGCCAGCCCCTCCAGCCCCCTCCACAGCCCTATGCTTTAGTGAGTGCTGGAGGGGCAGAGCACAGAGTGGTGACTGACAGTCACCAGTTCCCTGCTTACTAAAGAATGAGAACTGAGCATCAGAGGCCTTTGATTGCTCAATTCTCTGTGTAGAGGCAGCGGGGGACAGATGCAACATCGGACTATGAGTATGAATGTTTTTCTGAAACCCGCACTTCTCTTTTAAAGTGATTGTCAACTCGTGACAACCACTTTAACCTACAGGTAAGCCTATAATAAGGCTCACCTGTAGGTGTCCTGCATATCTCCCAAACCTGCACGGTTCAGGAGATAAGCAGAGTACTAGCTGTGCCAACGTCATTTCGGGACATACGCAGTGAAGAAACGGCCTCCATGCCATTTCTAAACTGTGTTCGTGCCGTGACTGGCGTCTCCAGCGCGAATGCGCGGGAGTGACGTCACGAGACTCCGGCCAGTCGCAGGCTTCGTTTGCAGGTAAGTGGCACATAATGGGCTACTATGCGATGCATAGTAGCCCATTATGCATCTACTTTACAGGGGAATATAGAGGAAGTAAAACCAATCTGGGTTTACTTCCTCTTTAAAGGCTTCAAAAAAGCTTTGAAATGTCATAGGACATTAATGGAGGCTGCCATTGCTGAACTCTCCTTTAAGAATGCTAGCTTTTTGGCTGTCATTCTGATCTTTTGACTTCGATGCTGTCAAAACATCAGAATGACAACCTGTAAATGTATAGAGATTAGTAATTCTGACACACGTTTGCAGCGTGCTTGTTCCAGGACAGTGACTCTGAAACAGTAAAGTCAAACACAGCCAGATATCTAGCAATTTCAGAAGTAGTCCTGTAATGGCAGCCCCATACTTGTCTCCTAATAGAGTCACTTTAACGCAAATAGGCAAAAGGCAACAGATCCTATTAAATGTCTATTTTACTCTTATGGCAGAAAGCTGAATCTGACTATTCATACTAAGAACAATTGATATTTCAAGAGCCTGCACCAAATGACCCAAGTTATTCTGCTGCCTTGTTCTGCAACATCAAATCTGCCAAGAAGATGTATAGTATAGAAAAAGGCAGCGCTAGGCAACGAAGTAGCGATAAAAGTGTCCTCAGGAGGAGTGTAGATGAATCCAGGAGAGACCTATTTATTATATCAAATACAGCTCAGTGCCATTTGTGATTGATATTGCCTGTGTGATGAATAGAGAATTTCAGACGACAGCCCCCTTCCATTCCTTCACACGGTCAGGCTGTAATCTGATACTGAGCTGAATGACTTGGATTCCTTCACTTTCCTTTTTTCTGTTTCCTGTCTGGTATTGTTCTTGGGAGTGGATGTATGCATTGCCCACAGGTGTGCCTGGCTATTCTTTAAGATTGGTATCAGTGCAGTGGGGTATACCTGCTAGCAGCCAGGTATTGGTCCTGCAGGCTAGGCACTCCTGCTGAATAGATACTGGGGAATGCTCACCATTGGCAGTTTGGCTCATTTACACCTTGATCTATATAGGTCAACAGTTTCAACTTGAATACAGTTGAATAAAGTAAAAAAAAAAACAAAAAAAAACATAAACAATACAATGCATTATATAACAACACATCACCTCATCAATAATCACGCCATCCCTACACAATGAACTCCAGCGCACATGCGTCTTCAAGCATGGGCTTGTGTAAACAAGCATTAACTTGAGTGAGAGGCAACTTGTGTTATTTGTGTCACCAGTTGGAGAGGGGGAGAGTGCCCTGACTCTCCCAGTTACACTACTCCTGATATTCCATCCCTGTCTTGAGATCTCTAGTAGAGATTAAGGGTGTGTTCAGGTATGTTCATATACATGCCTGTTGGGGAAATTGGTGCCATGTTGCAAAACAGCAAAGGGACTCCATGGCAAGAGAACAAACACTTCTAGTTTAGTATTCTTGATATTTTCTTTATCTGTATCTGTCATTACTTTTAATAAATGTTATACTTTTAAGTATTTGTGTGATCTCTCTTTGCACATATCGAACACAAACCCAAAAAAAAGTGACAACAGAACGCCCCTTGAATAGTTGAAGGCCAGGAAATGCCTCCATCACCTATGACTGGCTGTCGGCTTTGACCGCTTCCCATAAGGACTCGTGTCCAAACATCCCTGAGCACATCTGTAGTGGAGATGAACTTGGGTGTCCTCCAAACTCACCTCTATCCAAACATCAAAGTCCAATCAGCTAAAGCCCAGGTCATTCACCACCCTGTAGCACGCATAATAAGGGGCAGGATGTTGGTGACGTCAGTGCCCTTAAATTGAGACATGTCCTTATTTAGCCAATGTCAAAAAGGGAGTGCGACTTTGATATTTGATAGAAGTGAGATCCATGGACGCCAAAAATCTCTAATATCATATACAGGCTGTACATGTTATTAAATATTGTTAGCTGAGTTGTGGCTCCTTTGCTTTGACATGTACGTAAAGCTGGCCATAGATGATACGATTTTCTTTCATTTTACCGCAAGTGGTAGGAAAGAAATTTGATCAGTTCTCCCATCAACACAGTCAGTGTTGATGGGAAAATCCCTCCTGCTGAGCTATTGTATTCTCCTGGCGGGGTGGGGGGGCATGGAGAGCCGACCCCGCCAGGAGAACACACAGTGATTATTGCTAGTGCCTAGCCGCTGGCAATAATTGCATGAAAAATCCGTCATGCTGGTTGTACCTAAGTTGAGCGATTAATCAACTTGGGTGCAATCAGCCTGCCCATACATGGTTCGAAACTCAGCCGGTCCCTGCTGAAACGGCAGAGATTCAAACTGTCTATGGCCGGCTCAAAGTGTCACTAAACCCAGTCATATAAAATTAGTTCATCCCCCCCCACCCCCCCCATAGTGCCCACAGCTTATAAATCTTTTTACATTAAAATACTGCCACTATATAACTTTTTGGAGGATCTGTATACCATGATCAGTGATAAACTGCACAGTTTCTCCAGAGCTGTGTGTTCAGGTAGGAGGAGATTTCCACTACAGCCTGTATACATACGCCCACATGTGTGATGTTAATATCATGTGACCTAGGGTTGCCACCTGTCCGGTTTTGACCCGGACAGCCCGGGTTTACCATGATGTTCCCGGGTTTCCCTCAATCGGAGACCCGGACACCAGTGCCGCCCACAGACGGACCCGGACAGCAGGGGGATCGGAGCGGCGGTGCGGGGGGCAGTTGCAGAGAAAAAAAAGAAGGAAGAGAGAGGCGCAATGTAGCCACTGGTAGTTATTAATAAATTGTATATTTAAAACAATCCACTCACACATGTCAGAGCGGAAGGCATGTCAGTCTGTGAAGTCTGCTATCACTCTGCCAGCATTCTACCGATCCACGCTGCTCTGATCATTGAATCTGTGTCCTTATACTGAAGCCGGTATAAGGATACAGAGAGCCGTGGGGAAGCTGCAGTGAACTTTCAGCCTGGAACGCTGTGACCATTCAGAGCATTTTAGAGGCTTAACCATGCCTCCATCATCAGAGGCTGACAATTCAAATGAGTTTCCCACGGCTCTCTGTATCCTTATACCGGCTTCCTCCACCAATTCAGTGATAGCAGCATGGATCAGGACTCGGGAGAACAGCGGACTTCACAGTCTGTGACATGCCAACCGGTCTGTCACATATGTAAATGAATAGAGAGCAGATTGTTTTTAAACATTGAATGTAAGAAAAAGTACTCTGCCAGAGGCTACCTGGCACCTCTCTCCCTTCCATATTGTCACCTCTGTAATTGGCCCCCCCGCCCACTGCATCAATCCCCCTGCTGTCCAGGTCCCCCTGAGGGCTGGGGCCCCTACATGAGGTCCTGTGGTACCCCCTGTCTGGGGCCCTGGGGGTATTGGGGGCAGTGGTGGCCCATGCATTGAGGTAGCATGGGCGCCGCTCCCCCATCCCTGCCGCCAGCCCCCTATCCATGCGCATGAATTCCTAAGGCGGGGGTGTTTTTTTCTTTTAAGCATATATACTGATCTATAATGCTATATACCCTGATCTGTGAGGCAGAGCTGTATACCCTGATCTGTAGTGCTGTGCTGTATACCCTGATCTGTAATGCTGTGCTATATACCCTGACCTGTGAGGCTGAGCTGTATACCCTGATCTGTGAGGCTGAGTCATATACCCTGATCTGTAATGCTATATACCCTGATCTGTGAGGCTGAGCTGTATACCCTGATCTGTAATGCTATATACCCTGACCTGTGAGGTTGAGCTGTATACCCTGATCTTTAATGCTATATACCTTGATCTGTGAGGCTGAGCTGTATATCCTGATCTGTGAGGCTGAGCTGTATACCCCGATCTGAGAAGCTGAGCTATATACCCTGGTCTGTAATGCTATATACCCTGATCTGTGAGGCTGAGCTGTATACCCTGATCTGTAATGCGGTATATTCTGATCTGTGAGGCTGAGCTGTATACTCTGATCTGTAATGCTATATACCCTGATCTGTGAGGCTGAGCTTTATACCCTGATCTGTAATGCTATATACCCTGACCTGTGAGGTTGAGCTGTATACCCTGATCTGTAATGCTATATACCCTGATCTGTGAGGCTGAGCTGTATACCCTGATCTGTGAGGCTGATCTATATACCCTGGTCTGTAATGCTATATACCCTGATCTGTGAGGCTGAGCTGTATACACTGATCCGTAATGCGATATATCCTGATCTGTGAGCCTGAGCTGTATACCCTGATCTGTAATGCTATATACCCTGATCTGTGAGGCTGAGCTGTATACCCTGATCTGTGAGGCTGAGCTGTATACCATGATCTGTGAGGCTGAGCTGTATACCATGATCTGTGAGGCTGAGCTGTATACCCTGATCTGTGAGGCTGAGCTGTATACCCTGATCTGTGAGGCTGAGCTGTATATCCTGATCTGTGAGGCTGAGCTATATACCCTGATCTGTGAGGCTGAGCTATATACTCTGTCCTGTGATGCTGGGGCTGTATACTCTGTCCTGTGATTATGGGGCTGTATACTCTGTCCTGTGATTCTGGTGCTGTATACTCTGTCCTTTGATTCTAGGGCTGTATACTCCTGACACTATGGGTGGAAGCAAGTGGAATACAGGGGACAGTGGGGGGAAGGAAAGGGGGATTGTGCTAGGACTGGGGACTTTGGGCATAGTGGATGGGTACATGTGAAGATTTGTTTTGATGGAGGCTTGTTCTGGGAGGGGGAGAATTGATTTTTGCTGGTGGGGGTGGTGGAGGGTGAGAATAAAGATTAATGCTGGATTTGTTTTTTTTTTTTTTGCAAGAGAGGGAGTCAGGTTTTTGATGAAAGGGTAAAGTGGGGGAGAGTATTGTTCGTGGAGGGAATTTTGCACTTTTCTTACCCCTACACTGTCCTTTACACCCCCCTGACTCCTGTACTCTTTTTGTACTGATGACTCCTACTATGCATTACACACTCCTGTCCCCTGCATTCTGTGCATAAGACTGACAGGTTCTATTGACGCCTAGGCATTCCTGATTGAAGGTGGAATCGTGCAATTCTGCTTACAATCCCTTTACTTTCAATGGCACCCCAATCGCGGAGAAAAACGTATTTTGGGTAACAGGCGTCCCACGATTGTTTGTGCGATTTTCCCGCGATTTGTCAGGCGACAAAATCGTGCCGCGGTTGGGATGCCATGCCATGTTCGAGTTTGGCTTGAAGAAAAGGTGGCAACCCTAATGTGACCTGGCTATCTCTAAGAACATGTAAATGTTCTCTCCAGCATAAAATACACAATTGAGCATGTGCAGGAGGACTACCCTGCCTGTGTTGGCCTTCTCCAGATAGACAGTGCAGGGAGGGGAAGATCTATGCATACAGGATAATACAGCCTTTTTACATAATGCAGAGGATTAACCCCTTCAGTTCCACAGTGAGTATAACAAGCATTCTATGCTGCATATACAGACTGATTTTACTGTTGTGGGTTTAGTAGCACTTTAAGAACTTGTTCATACCATTGTAGTACAGTAACACACATACATTAATGAATGCCAGGCGAAATCGGTCAGTTCAATAATATGTATGGGAGCCGGTCTGACAGAAGCCGGCCATTAGGCCGGTTTCTGTTGCACGAGCATGCTGGAAAACCAGTAGCCGACCGGCTCCCGATCAGCGCCCTCAGCCAATGGAAAAAAACTCAAAGTGTGTACCAGGCTTTAGTAAGTTGTTAGTGAGATGTGTGGAGGGGTTTTGCTGTCTAAATGCAGGAATATTTCTTCAATATCCCCCTGTTATACTGACAGCTGCACATGAACAAGAAACTCCTCCAATATTTCTCAAAAAGGAAGCATGGAGTGAATGAATATATACATATACAGTGCCTGTATAAAGAATTTCACCACAACATTAAAATGCAAACTGTTATTGAAAAAAAAAATAAAGTCTAACATTTCTCAGATTACACTAAATGGAATGGTTAAGGTTGGATTACCATCTTTCCCGTTCTTTGAAAAGTAGTATGATAAAATAATTATTAGGTCAGATCTCTGAGCGTGAAATACCGTAACAGTGAAATAGCAGCAGAATTGCTCCCACCCCAATGCAAGAAAGATTCAAATGATTTTTTGAAAACCTACAATCAATGTGTCGCATGGTCTCAGACTCACTGTTCAAATTCTAATGAAACTTCTGTATACCAAGGACGTTTTGCTGTGCAAGCTGATTACAACTCCCTGTAGGATTTTGAAAACAAATTAGCAGGGAAGATCTTGTGTTGGTGGCTTTGTCTTGACCAAGATTTTCAGCAAAAATCGACCAGCATCTTCCAACAGTATGTGGGTGATTTCACCATTGCTCAGCGACCAACATGTTTTGCCAGTATCCGCCATGTTGTACACCTGAGCTCAAGCATGGAAATGTATTAAACTTTATCTCACTGTTCTTCTCAATAAATTGCAGCTTTTCATAAATCACCTTCCAACCCCACATTAGGAATATTTTATTTTTAATTGGTGCACCAGCACATGTAGAATTAAAAGGGCATCCCTCACTGCAATACTCACCAACTCTTCAATGCCGTCTCCCCTTCCACCTAGCAATCCAGATCCCTTTTCTAGGTTGAAGAGGGGCATCGACAGCCCACTCACTGGGGCATCACCATGCGACTCTGCACTCAAATAACAATGCTGCACAAAACATTTCTGATGTCTCCACGACAAGTGTGGAATGCATGCACCTTCCTGGGCTTTTTAAGACTGACCAATGGAAAATTAAATAGAGTTCTTCTACAGCTTGGTGTATAAGTGACCCTGTAGTGATAGGATCACTATTCATGTAGTTCTAGCCATACCTGAAAAAAAAATTAAGTGAAAAAAAAATACAGAAAATCAGATACTATCCTAAAATAAATCTTAAATGTTGTATAGGTGTACACACATTCACATATAATACAGGTTTCTCAGCCCTTAAAGCCCAAATTAACTTTGAGTCTAATACAGCTAAATACATTCCAGGTATACAAAGTCTCACAGTTCATTTTCTTTAGAAATAGCCACAGCCTTGGCAGGGTACAGCCTTTTCTGCTAAAAAAAAACAAAAACTATAAGACTGCACACCTTTTGTTTTATTGCACCTGGAATACATTTACCTGATAGCGGTTAAGTGGTTAGCACGTCTGCTTTCGCAGCACTAGGGTCATTGGTTTGAATCCCAACCACAGCACTACCTGACTAGAGTTTGCATGTTCTCCCTGTGCCTGCGTTGGTTTCCACCCACACTCCAAAGACATGCTGATTAGTGTTGAGCGAACCCGGACTGTAACGTTCGGGTACGTACCGAACTTTCGGGTGTCCAGGACCCGGACCCGAACACGGACATTTCAAAAACGTTCGGGTTCGGGTTCTGGGTTCTGGTAGTTGATCACGCATGTTGAATAGCTGAAGGGCAGCCAAGCGTTTCACTGGTTTGCCCTTAGAAGCCATCACAGCCATGCCTACTAATGGCATGGCTGTGATTGGCCAGTGCATCATGTGACCCGGGAAGTCGATAAGTTGTACGCACTAGTTGATGGTCTTGGGTCTTGGGCTTGGGCTTGCAAAAACTTTACAGGCACAAGCCCAGGCCCAGGACCTGTGGGCTTTCAAGCCATGCATGGGCTTGCAATGTCAGGCCCAAGCGAGTTGTGATTAGTCGTACAGAAACCTCACACCCACCTTTGGTTGCGTCCGTGTCCCTCTTGTACGTTTGAGATCAGTCCATCACGACACCAACCCTAAGTTTGGTTACTGGGATCACGACGCTTTCGTCTGCACGATTGGTGAATTG
>BLSH010318925.1:558020-571924 GCA_018402905.1 Glandirana rugosa | reverse complement strand
ACCCGGACCCGAACACGGACATTTCAAAAACGTTCGGGTTCGGGTTCTGGGTTCTGGTAGTTGATCACGCATGTTGAATAGCTGAAGGGCAGCCAAGCGTTTCACTGGTTTGCCCTTAGAAGCCATCACAGCCATGCCTACTAATGGCATGGCTGTGATTGGCCAGTGCATCATGTGACCCAGACTCTTTATAAGCTGGAGTCACAGTGCTGCATGTCACATGCTCTTGGGTTAGTGTAGGGAGAGGAAGCTGCCGGCGTTTTTGTGAGGGAGAGATTGCAGACATTTTAACATCTGATCCTGCATCCTGAGATTACTACTGCTGTTGCTCTGAGGGACAGATTGCAGAAATTTGAGATTTCACATACTGCTGCTTTGAGTGACAGATTGCAGATCAAACTCTGCATAACACAACAATCACTACGATCGTGCACAACGATCAGATTGTTGGAGTAATTTGAGATTTCACATACTGCTGCTTTGAGTGACACATTGCAGATCAAACCCTGCCTAACACAACGATCGTTACGATCGTACACAACGATCCGATTGTGGGATCGTACACAACGATCAGATTGTGGGAGTAATTTGAGATTTCTCATACTGCTGCTTTGAGCGATCTGACTGCACTAGGTAGAGGCTTCCGCTTAGAGGGACAGATTATTGTTCAAAAATCATCTCCTAGTTCTAAAGGGAGAGGTTCTAGCTGCAGCTGTAATTGATTATTTGATTATAATTTATTTTCCCTATCCCCATTTTTTTGTAGGACACTTGCCCTACTCTTACCCCCATTTTACTTCCTTTTGCAGCCCTCTAGCACTTGCCAGGACTTTGTTACAGCCATTTTTGTGCCTAAAAGTTTGGGTCCCCATTGACTTCGGTGGGGTTCGGGGTCCGGGATAATGTTCGGGCAACGTTCGGTGCCGAACCCGGACTTTTTTCCAAAGTTTGTTCGGACCCTCCGAACCCGAACGTCCAGGTGTTCGCTCAACTCTAATGCTGATAGGTTAATTGGCTTCTGTCTAAATGTGCCCTAGTATGGAACTTTTAAAAACCTTCTCTATACCAATATTACATTGAACCAATAATATGGCAGTATTTGCAAAAGGGAAATTTTTATCTAGCTCCATCCATAACTGAACTAAGTCCTAATCAAATACAAAAAACACGAGTATGCGGCACAGAGCCCCATCTGCCGCCACGCAGAAGAAAGACGGCAATGGCGCAAATCTTCACAAGCTGCAATTAGAAGACAATGCGTGCCAGCGTGATGGCGCCTCATGAAAGCGGACGTCACACAGGCCCCCCCATCAGGGACAGCAAAGGGAGGCCTCCCTATCAATTGTGTTATATATTGTAACTTACACTGATGTTTTACTTAACAGACATGTACTGTTATTTGCATTTACTCCTGAGAAAGTGAGCGTTGACTCACGAAACGCATCGAGTTTTCAAAATGCAATCTTTCATCTATACATGGCTTGATATACTGAAATATATATATATATATATATATATATATATATATATATACTATTATGGAATTACCACAAAACAGTGTTATATTCAACTATTTGCACTCTATGTGATCATATTTTTTTTATTTATCAATTAATTGTGAAACATGTTTCCCATGTATATAATGGTTGTGTGTGCTGCACCTCATTTAAAGTCCCAGGGCATACTCGTGTTTTTATGGATATATATTAGAGATCAAGGTGCACCACTGGGGGCACCAGACCACATATTTTATGTTTTGATACTCTAATACAATAACATTGCTTAAACCAGTGGTTATTAATCACTTCAGCCCCGGAAGGATTTCACACTTTAGGACCAGGGCACTTTTTGCGATTCGGCACTGCGTCACTTTAACTGACAATTGCGTGGCTGTGCGGCATTGCACCCAAATGAAATTTGCGTCCTTTTTTTCCCCACAAATAGAGCTTTCATTTCTGATCGCCGCTATAAATAAAAAAAGAGCGACAACTTTGGAAAAAAAAACAGTTTTTCTTACTTTTTGCTAAAATACAAATCCCAAAAAAATATAAAAAAAACATTTTTTTCATCCGATTTATATTCTTCCTCATATTTTTGGTTAAAAAAAATCGCAATCTGTGTTTATTGATTGGTTTGCGCAAAAGTTGCCGCGTTTACGGATGATGAGAATTCATTTCTGGGGTTTTTTTATTTTTTTTATTTTTTACTAGTAATGGCGGCGTTCTGCGATTTTTAGCGGTACTGCGATATTGCGGCAGACACGTTGAACCATTTTGACAATTTTTTGGGACCATTGGCATTTATACAGCGATCTGTGCTATAAAAATGCACTGATTACTGTGTAATTGCCATTGGCAGTGAAGGGGTTAACCTGGAGGGGGCGGTCTAAGGGTTAAATGTGTTTCCTAGGTGTGTTCTAACTGTATGGGGTCTGGGCTGGCTGGGGAAGGGGAGTGATCGCGGCTTCCATATACAGGAAGCCTGTGATCACGTCCCTTCCCCCTCTGTCAGAATGGAGATCCGTGTTTACATACGAACCTCCTTTCTTTCAGTGCGGGGGGCCATCGCGGGTAGACGAGTCCGCCCTACCCGCTCCCTGGCCCCCCCCCCTCACCCCGGGCACAGTGAGCGTGCGAGCGCGCCTCCAGCGGTGCGCGCTCACAATGATAGTTATCGCAGCCGCCGCCAGGTGACATCGGTTTGCGATAACGAGCCACTTTGCCGCCATCACGCTGTGGTGGGTGGTCGGCAAGTGGTTAAAGTATCCAAATTAAAAATCCATTTTAATTAGGCGTAAGACATTTGCTTGATATAATGATCCCCTAATCAGCTTTTGTAGCCCTTCTTGAACCAGGGTAACAGATGTTTTCATTTCCTGATTGTAGGATATGAATTTTGTATGTGTAATGCCTCGTACACACGTTCAGATTATCGCACGACTAATCATTCGCTTTTAGTTGTATAATACATAAATAAATCGAATGCAACATTTGTTGAAGCATGTTTTTTATCGTACAATTCTAGAAAAACGTCCTGTTTGCGTAGTTACTTATCTGAATGGTCCTGTTTGCTTAACTATGTTCATGATCATGCATTATGTTGTCTATAGATTTTTATCGGATGCATATTGTATTGATTATACAATTGTTGTTCGATTGGCTATCGTCTGAGCAAAGTTATCGTGTTTGTCCCTTCTAATATTGTTGGACGGACTGTCGTGATTGGCTGTCGAAAGCTTTTTACTAACGATCAGACTATCGTGTGATTATTCCGAATGCGATTTTTATCATCCGATAATCTGAACGTATGTACGAGGCATAAGGCTTAATGTACACGGGAAGCTTTTTCAACCTCTCCTGAATGATTTTTTGATAGCTATAAACCGACCGCTTTGCCGCGTTCGAGTCTAGAAGCGTTTTTTTTTTAAATGGCAAACGCCTCTAAACGAAATGCTGTAACGTGAGTTACCGGGTTAAGGCGCATTTAAAAGCTGTTACAGGCATTTGTTTCAAATGCCTCTGAACTTCCGTCTGACTGCATTTTTTTGCTTTCCAAAAAAAAGCCTCTAAACTCAACTGCCTGGAAACGGCTATAAACGACCCTGTGTTCTGATAAGATAAAATAGGAGAGTTCAGGTTAAAAAAAAACGCCCCACTGCTCCTAAACATCCGTTTACCAGCAGCAGTGTACATGAGCAATATATATATTTAATACATATCCTACACCAATAAAACCTACAAAATACATATCTTACACTGTTACCATATTGTGCGAGTGTTCTCCGATCCCAAGTTTCATGTTAATTTTAGTCCTGCCCTTGTACAGTTTTCTATAGGAGCATTTGATCATTTGTAATTATAACTTCTTCTTGTGTGCCACTGACTAATCAAGACAGACCTTCACCATTTAAATAACGTTTGCAATCTTTGTCCTCCCTCTTACACAATTCCTTTTTTTTTTTTTTTTTTTTCTTTTTTTAATGGTAAGTACTTTTTTATTTTTTTACAGCTTCACTTCCTAAATCCCCACCTACGTGAAGAAGACATACCCAGCCATATAATGCCTCCTGGGATATCTACAGTAAGCAGGGCCGCTGATAAGCCAGTACAGCCAGCCCTGTTGTACTGGGCCTGAGCGGCATCAGTTCAAGGGGGCCCGGGCAGCTTTAAAATTAATTTTTAGCAAACAAAAAAAGAAAACTGGACTTAATCGCATCCCCACACCCACTTGTTTACCAGGGTGCAAAACAAAATTACATTTTTCTGGGCCCCATCAAATCAACAGGGGAGCACAGGAGATGACAGCACAGGAGGGACTTTTTTACATTTTTGGGCTCAGGCAGATAATCCTGTCTCGAATGTAACTCTGACAGTCCCGTCCGGCCGCCCTTCACTGTCTAATTCCTTCCCTTCTCTGGCAGATTGATTCATATGTAGATCTGGACTGCTCCTCTCACTCGTGCTGGCGCTGAAGCTTGAAAGACTGATGCGAGGGTGAAGGTGTACAGTAAACAGCCCCCTGCACTCACAGTGACACACTGACACAGGCTGCTGTGTAATTAAGGTACGGTTCCCAGATTCGCTGCTGTGTGCTTATAATCATCATCATCACTATGATGATCACAGCACAGCAAGTGCTGTATGGCTCTGTCATAGTGTGTCATATGGTTGTTGGGTGCTAGCTTTGTTAACTTATGGCTGTATTGTGTTTTAGAGACTAACACTGTACAGAGATAACAAACCCAGCACCCAACAACCATATCACACACTATGACAGAACCATACAGCACATAGTGATGATGATAGCACAGTGAGATGTTAGTTTACATTTGTGGCTGCAGGGGCAGTAAAAACAAGCAGTTGAGCTGTGTTTTACCACCCCCAACCATTCCCCTTTAGGAACCTTTCACCAAAGTTTTTCATGCGGACCTGATTGAAAGCTCCATGTAGGTGTACGTGGGTCCGGGGGTGGGGCTAGGGGCGGTGTCGAGGGTGCGATCGAGGGGGGCCCCATCAGGTAGGCTGTATGGGGCCCCATGATTTCTAACAGCGGCCCTGACAGTACATCACACATGTATTTAGCAATAAAGGTCTACACACCACTATCATCTGCCCTATTTTGCAACCAACAACAAGTGGACCGCAAAATCTGGTCAGAATCAACCTTGCCAAGGTGGCTGGTAAAACCCGGACAGGATTACACCTTAGTTTTCTGCAAAGGAAGGCATGTGATGTGAAACATAATGTCCATCAATCACCTCACCTTTCATAATATCACATATCCCCCCCTCTGCTCAAGCCCCTGCGGCTGAGCAACTGACCCAACCAGACAATGAACACGGGAAAGGGAATCTGCATTATTCTGAAGTTTCCCAGCTCTATGCTCCACTGTAAACTTAAATGCTTGAAGAGCAAGGAACCACCTTGTCACACGACTTGTTATCATACATCCATTTGAGAGGGGCATGATCAGTGACTAGTCTGAATGGTCTCCCCAACAGGTAATACTTCAGGGCATCTAAAGCACATATGATATCTAAACATTCTTTCTCAATAATGGCATTGTTTTTCTCATGTCTGTTCAGCTTTTTGCTCAGGTAGACCACTGGGTGCTCCTCACCGTCTCCAATTTGGGACAGTACCACACCCAGTGCCACATCAGAGGCGTCTGTCTGAACCACAAACTCCTTTGTGAACTTTGGGGTCACAAGCACAGGTTGTGCACAAAGAGCTTGCTTCAACATGTGAAATGCCTTCTCTGCCTCAGGATTCTACTTAATCATTGCCGACCCTTTGCCCTTCGTCAGATCTGTCAGTGGGGCTGCAATGGTGGCAAAATTGGGTATAAAACCCTGTAGTATCCTGTGATCCCAAGAAATGCACGAACTTGCTTTTTATTTATAGGTTGGGGCCACTTTTGAACCGTCTCAGTTTTATTGAACTGAGGCTTGATCAGCCCTTGACCAATAACGTAGTCAAGGTATTTGGCCTTCTCCAAGCCAATGGCACACTTTCTGGGGTTAGCAGTGAGTCCTGCTTTCCTTAGGGAATCTACTACTGCTTATACCCGCGGTAAGTGAGATTCCCAATCTGGGCTGTGGATGACTACATCGTCCAAATAGGCGGCTGCTTATTGGCCATGTGGTCTTCATATTTTATCCATCATTCTCTGGAATGAGGCAGGAGCACCATGCAAACCAAAAGGCATTCGCTTATACTGGAAAGACCCCTTGGGGGTAGAAAACACTGCTTTCTCTTTTGCAGATTCTGTTAGGGGTATCTGCCAATAACCTTTAGTCAGACCTAAAGTAGTTATGTACCGGGCACTTCCCAATCTGTCGACAAGCTTGTCGACCCGAGGCATTGGGTACGGTCAGATTTGGACACGCTGTTCAACTTCCTGAAATCATTACAAAACCTTATAGTTCCATCTGGTTTTGGGACCAACACTATGGGACTTGACCAGTCACTGTGGGACTCCTCTATCACGTCCAACTCAAACATGTTCTTTACATCATTTGCAACTGCTTCTCGCCTAGCTTTGGGTATTCTACAGGTCTTTACATTTACGCGGATTACATTTAGGCTGGGTTCCGTAATTATTTAATGCTGTATAACTGTGGTCAGTCCGGGCAAGTTAGAGAAAAAGTCTCTATTTTTACTCACAAAATTTTTAATGTCCTTCTGTTGGGCCACTGACAAGGTTTCAGTTATGGGTACCTCAGGTGTCCCAGGGGACATGTCCTTTTGTGGTGCTGGGACTGCCAGTAAAGTCTCTCTGTCCTTCCAAGGTTTCAAGAGATTAACGTGATATATTTGCTTTCTTTTTCCTGGCTGGTAAACTTTGTAGTTTACTTCTCCTACATTTTCCATAATTTCAAAGGGACCTTGCCACTTTCCTAGGAATTTACTCTCAACTGTGGGGCTAGTACCAGCACACTGTCACCAGGGTAGAAGGTTCAAGTCTTGGAACCCCGATTATAAACCCCTCTCTGGACCTCCTGGGCTTGCTCCATATGTTCCCATACCATACAAGCCGCATGACAGCCACGATTCTATCTTGCATCGGTGAGATATGCTCGATAACCCTTCTAAAAGGTGTGGTCTCTCCCTCCCATGTTTCTTTTGCGACATCTGGGATGTCTACCATACAGTAGTGCAAAGGGGGAATACCCTGTAGATGCCTGAGGTACCTCTCCTATGGCAAACATGAGGTATGGCAGCAAAAAATCCCAATTTCTCACATCTTTGTCCACCACCACCTTTTTTAACATGTTTTTGAGCATTTTGTTAAATCTCTCCACCATCAGTTTGGGGGTGGTAGACAGAGGTACGGAGATGGGAGATTTTAAACAACTTACACAATTCTCTAGTGACTCTGGACATAAATGGAGTGTCTTGATCCGTTGATAGGCCTTTTGGAATACCTTTTGGAATACCCAGGGCAGGATTTAATACTGGTGCAACCAGATTCATGCCAGTTTTATTAAAAGGAACTTCAATTATTGGTAGCAATATCAGCGGACTGCAAAAGTGGGGTGATGGCTCAGAATACTGACACTCTGGGTATGACTCACAATATTCTTTGACATCTGCATGTAACCCAGGCCAAAATAATCTCTGGGTTATTTTCTCCTTGGTTTTCTCTATAACCAGATGTCAACCCATTACATGACCATGGGCTAAATTGAATACCATCCAGCGATAGAGTTTGGGAACCACTAGCTGCTCTACCTCCTCCTCCTCTTGCTTTACCACTTGATACAGCAAGTTACTTTTAAGAGCCATGTAGGGAAAGGACACCCCTACATTAGGTTCAACAGGTTTCCCATCCATCATTTTAATGTTTTCTCTGGCTCTATTGAGTGTGGTGTCTCTTAGATACTGGGTACAAAAATCATCTTTCCTGACTTCTAAGTCAGGCACCACATTCTGCCCACTCACACTATAAGGCTTCATGCACATAAGACTTTAAAAAAAACAGCCAAAATACATCAATAGCTTATCAGCGATGTCTTCAGCTTTTACCAGAGTCATATTACCACCTTTTTTTGCGTTTTTTAGCATTTTTAACCACTTCCGTACCGCCGGACGTCATATGACGTCCTTGGGTTTGAGTGGTGATATCTGAATGGTGCCTGCAGCTGCAGGCACCATTCAGATACCGTTTTTTTCAGCAGGCGATTCCCTGCAAGATAAAAGTGATCTTAGCGGCGGATTCGCCGCAAGATCACTTTTATCAGCGGCGGGAGAGGTGCCCCCCCCTCCCGCCGCTTTCCGGTCATCTCCGCCGCTTACCGGACCCGCCGGCAGGGCCGGAGATGATCCGATGCTCTCCCCCCAGTGTCTGTGAGCCGACTGAGCAACTGAAGCCGCTCACTCGGCTCCATAACTCGGCCGGCGGAAATTACGTCAGAAATTACGTCCGCCCAATGGTCTTAAAGGGCCCGATTTTTTTTTTTCTTCTGTCACTTTTTTCATATTTTCTTTTTTTTTTTTTGCATTTTAGTGTAAATATGAGATCTGAGGACTTTTTGACCCCGGATCTCATATTTAAGAGGACCTGTCATGCTTTTTTCTATTACAAGGAATGTTTACATTTCTTGTAATAGGAATAAAAGTGATCACATTTTTTTTTTAAAGGACAGTGTAAAAATAAAAAGTAAAAAGCAAAATAAATAATTAAAAAAAAAAAAAAAAATTAAAGCGCTCCGTCCCGCCGAGCTCGCACGCAGAAGCGAACGCATACGTAAGTCCCGCCCACATATGAAAACGGTGTTCAAACCACACATGTAAGATATCGCCACGATCGTTAGAGCGAGAGCAACAATTATAGCTCTAGACCTCCTCTGTAACGCAAAACTGCTAACCTGTAGAATTTTTTAAATGTCGCCAATGGAGATTTTTAATTTGCAAAGTTTATCGCCGTTCTGCGAGCGGACGCAATTTTGAAGCATGACATGTTGGGTATCATTTTACTCAACATAACATTATCTTTCACAATATGGAAAAAAATTGGCCTAACTTTTACTGTTTTCTTATTTTTTAACTAAAAAAACTGAATTTATTCAAAAAAAAGCACACTTGTAAGACCGCTGCGCAAATACGGTGTGACATAAATTTTTTCAATGACCGCCATTTTATTCTCTAGGGTGTTAGGAAAAAATATATATATAATGTTTGGGGGTTCTAAGTAATTTTATAGCAGTTCTTAACTGGTAAGCACCGAACTCAAGAAACAGGCTTGGTATTGAAGTGGTTAAGGGGCCAGCGTATTTTTTTGATTTTTTTTTTTTCAATTGATCTAAAACGTCCAAAAACATTGGGGATTGACTTTTTGAATGTTTTTGGGCGTTTTTGAGCGTTTGAACGTTTTTACAGCTCAAAAATGTCCAAAAGAACCCTCTGGTCTTGGGTTTTTTTTACAGCTCAAAAACCTCACTGCTAAAAACAGTTGATAACAGCCTATGTGTGCACGAAAAAAATGTCTGCAGCTGAAAACAGCTGCTGAAAAACAGTCAAAAAAGTCCTGTGTGCATGAGGCCTTAGAGTCAGGAATAATTTCTTGTTCATTATCTTCAAGCTGGGGCAGGATTCCAGCTCCTCCTGCTCCCCAGCCATTACATAAAAAGGAAAAGGATCTACCCCTTCCTTGGACACACCAACAGTTACCCTTTCAATTGGGGTCTGGAGTGAGTTCTGGTGTTTCGTCAGCAGGGGGAGCTCTGTCCTCCTGACTCTTTTGTTTTCCTACAAACTCCAAAAGTGTGAAAAATCTCTCCCCACTAGGTCTTCATGAAGTAGTGAGGGTACCACCCCCACTGAATGTGTCACAGTGCCCCAAGGGGTATCAACTTCAACCACAGCAGTCTGGTAGTCACGTGTGTCACCATGTATGCAAATAACCCCAATAGCGCTAGGTAGGGATGGGCTTGATGTTTGAGTCGAGCGTAAGTTTGACTCGAACATCAGCTGTTCATCTGTTCATAGAACAAACAAACAAATGGGGCGCTTGCGGAAAGTTCGCCCGCTCCGAGATCGCAGTGCATTGATGGCTGCTGATTGGCCAAAACATGCACATGACCTGTATGCTTTGGCCAATCACAGCGATGCTTTGGCCAATCACAGGGGCTAAGTCTACGCCCTACACTATATAAGGCTGCTGCTTACACGGCCGCCGTATATAGTGGATGAATGGAGTTTAGGCAGGTAGTTAGTGTAGTGTGCAGTCAGTCAGTGTATTATATATAATACAGTGGAAAGTATATAGTCCAGTCAATGTAGTATATATATTACAGTGCAGAGTATATAATGCAGTCAGTGTAGTATATACTGTATAATACAGTGGAGGGTATATAGTGCAGTCAGTGTAGTATATATAATACAGTGGAGGGTATATAGTGCAGCCAGTGTAGTATATATAATACAGTGGAGAGTATATAGTGTAGTATATATAACACAGTGTATTGAAGTGGTTAGGGTAACCCTATGACAGAATTAAGAAAAAAAAAACAGCATAGGGTCCCCTCCAAAATCCATACCAGGCTCTCTGGGTCTGGTATTGATTTTAAGAGGAACTCCAAGCAAATTTTCTTTTAAAAATGTCGTAGGGTCCCCCCAAAATCCATAGCAGAACCTTATCCGAGCACGCAGCCTGGCAGGCCAGAAAAGGGGGGGGCGAGCGTGCGCCCCCCCTCCTGAACCATACCAGGCCACTTGCCCTCAACATGCGGAGGGTGCTTTGGGGTGCCCCCCAAAGCACCTTGTCCATGTTGATGGGGCCAAGGGCCTCTTCCCGACAACCCTGGCCTGTGGTTGTTGGGGGTCTGGGCGGGGGACTTATCAGAATGTGGAAGCCCTTTAACAAGGGGGCCCCCAGATCCCAGCCACCCCTTATGTGAATGGGTATCGGGTACATTGTACCCCTACCCCTTCACCAGAACAGTGTCAAAAAAGTAAAAACCACAAGAGACAGTTTTTGACAATTCCTTTATTAAAAAAGAAAAAAAAAGTGTTCTGCGATGTACATTCACCGTCAATCACGATGCCTGACGGACCCGAAAAATAGAAAAACATGAAAAAGCTCTGCCTCGATGGGAGGGCTCCTGCCTACTGCTGTCTCTTCTCTTTGACAGCTGTTATATAGGCATGGGTGGGGCCACCCGGTGACACAACCGAGTGACCCCACCTGCCTCTGAAGTCATATGAAAGTTTGAACCAACCCCTGGCTTGCTCTTTGACCACGTCCCTGCCTAATCCTTCTGCCTATCTGCTTACCGTTGCCAACTCCAGCCTGAACCTGACTATTCATCTGCCCGCTGCTCTGTACCTGATGTGCCTGCTAGTTACCGACCTGGCTTGCCTGACTCTGCTCTGTGTCTAGCCCGTGGAGGCCATCCCTGCAGCCTGCCAAGTACCTGCTGTCTGCTATCTGCCGGCCTGCCGAGTGCTTGCTACCTGTGACCTACCAGTCACCAAGTGCCTGTTGACTGGCTTCCAGCTAACTGCACCTGCTGCCCAGCGTCACATCCCTGCCTGCATCCAAGTGCACACAGATCTCTCATTTGTAACCGCCATCACCAGAACTGCCAGGCACTCGTGCCACTCCAGGCTCTGTACCTCCTGTTATGTTATCAAGGGTGCTGAGCCAGAGGTTTAAGAGATTGCTTTCCTCTTCACGTCAGACACCATAACCAGGTATGTGACAGTGCGGTTTGATCACTAAGTTTCTCTAACAAACCTCTGAGGGTTTCACAGAACAGCTGTATTTATACTGAGATTAAATTACACACAGGTGGACTCTATTTACTAATTAGGTGACGTTTGAAGGCAATTGGGTCCAGTTGATTTTAGTTAGGGGTATCAGAGTAAAGGGGGCTGAATACAAATGCATGCCACACTTTTCAGATGTTTATTTGACAAACATTTTTAAAACCATTTATCATTTTACTTCCACTTCACAATTATGTAATACCTTGTGTAGGTCTATCACATAAAATTCCATGAAAATTAATTTACTTTTTTGGTTGTAACATGACAATGACAGTATATAGGGGATGTTTATATCACAGATGTATTCTCTTTAGTATATAAGGGATGTTTTATATCACAGATGTATTCTCTTTAGTATATAAGGGAAGTTTATATCACAGATGTATTCTCTTTAGTATATAAGGGATGTTTATATCACAGATGTATTCTCTTTAGTATATAAGGGGTGTTTATATCACAGATGTATTCTCTTTAGTATATAAGGGATGTTTATATCATAGATGTATTCTCTTTAGTATATAAGGGGTGTTTATATCACAGATGTATTCTCTTTAGTATATAAGGGATCATTTATATCATAGATGTATTCTCTTTAGTATATAAGGGATCATTTATATCATAGATGTATTCTCTTTAGTATATAAGGGATCATTTATATCATAGATGTATTCTCTTTAGTATATAAGGGATGTTTATATCATAGATGTATTCTCTTTAGTATATAAGGGATGTTTATATCATAGATGTATTCTCTTTAGTATATGAAGGATGTTTATATCACATATGTATTCTCTTTAGTATATAAGGGATACTTTATATCATATATGTATTCTCTTTAGTATATAAGGGATACTTTATATCATAGATGTATTCTCTTTAGTATATAAGGGATGTTTATATCATAGATGTATTCTCTTTAGTATATAAGGGATGTTTATATCATAGATGTATTCTCTTTAGTATATAAGGGATCATTTATATCATAGATGTATTCTCTTTAGTATATAAGGGATCATTTATATCATAGATGTATTCTCTTTAGTATATAAGGGATGTTTATATCATAGATGTATTCTCTTTAGTATATGAAGGATGTTTATATCACATATGTATTCTCTTTAGTATATAAGGGATACTTTATATCATAGATGTATTCTCTTTAGTATATAAGGGATGTTTATATCACAGATGTATTCTCTTTAGTATATAAAGGATGTTTATATCATAGATGTATTCTCTTTAGTATATAAAGGATGTTTATATCATAGATGTATTCTCTTTAGTATATAAGGGATACTTTATATCATAGATGTATTCTCTTTAGTATATAAGGGATGTTTATATCATAGATGTATTCTCTTTAGTATATAAGGGGTGTGTATATCATAGGTGTATTCTCTTTAGTATATAAGGGATGTTTATATCACAGATGTATTCTCTTTAGTATATAAGGGGTGTTTATATCATAGATGTATTCTCTTTAGTATATAAAGGATGTTTATGTCACAGATGTATTCTCTTTAGTATATAAGGGATGTTTATATCACAGATGTATTCTCTTTAGTATATAAGGGGTGTTTATATAATAGATGTATTCTCTTTAGTATATAAAGGATGTTTATATCATAGATGTATTCTCTTTAGTATAAAAAGGATGTTTATATCATAGATGTATTCTCTTTAGTATATAAGGGGTGTGTATATCATAGATGTATTCTCTTTAGTATATAAAGGATGTTTATATCATAGATGTATTCTCTTTAGTATATAAAGGATGTTTATATCACAGATGTATTCTCTTTAGTATATAAGGGATGTTTATATCATAGATGTATTCTGTTTAGTATATAAAGGATGTTTATATCATAGATGTATTCTCTTTAGTATATAAGGGGTGTGTTTATCATAGATGTATTCTCGTTAGTGTATAAGGGATGTTTATATCACAGATGTATTCTCTTTAGTATATAAGGGGTGTGTATATCACAGATGTATTCTCTTTAGTATATAAAGGATGTTTATATCATAGATGTATTCTCTTTAGTATATAAGGGGTGTGTATATCATAGGTGTATATGATTTCTCTTATGTAGATACTATATTTGTAGGAAATATATGATTTCTCTTATGTAG
>BLSH010318925.1:543676-556009 GCA_018402905.1 Glandirana rugosa | reverse complement strand
AACCACAAGAGACAGTTTTTGACAATTCCTTTATTAAAAAAGAAAAAAAAAGTGTTCCGCGATGTACATTCACCGTCAATCACGATGCCTGACGGACCCGAAAAATAGAAGAAAATGAAAAAGCTCTGCCTCGATGGGAGGGCTCCTGCCTACTGCTGTCTCTTCTCTTTGACAGCTGTTATATAGGCATGGGCGGGGCCACCCGGTGACACAACCGAGTGACCCCACCTGCCTCTGACGTCATATGAACGTTTGAACCAACTCCTGGCTTGCTCTTTGACCACGTCCCTGCCTGATCCTTCTGCCTATCTGCTTACCGTTGCCAACTCCAGCCTGAACCTGACTATTCATCTGCCTGCTGCTCTGTACCTGATGTGCCTGCTAGTTACCGACCCGGCTTGCCTGACTCTGCTCTGTGTCTAGCCCATGGAGGCCATCCCTGCAGCCTGCCAAGTACCTGCTGTCTGGTATCTGCCGGCCTGCCGAGTGCTTGCTACCTGTGACCTACCAGTCACCAAGTGCCTGTTGACTGTCTTCCAGCCAACTGCACCTGCTGCCCAGTGTCACATCCCAGCCTGCATCCAAGTGCACACAGATCTCTCATTTGTTACTGCCATCACCAGAACTGCCAGGCACTCGTGCCACTCCAGGCTCTTTACCTCCTGTTATGTTATCAAGGGTGCTGAGCCGGAGGTGTAAGAGATTGCTTTCCTCTTCACGTCAGACACCATAACCAGGTATGTGACAGTGCGGTTTGATCACTAAGTTTCTCTAACAAACCTCTGAGGGTTTCACAGAACAGCTGTATTTATACTGAGATTAAATTACACACAGGTGGACTCTATTTACTAATTAGGTGACTTTTGAAGGCAATTGAGTCCACTCGTTTTTAGTTAGGGGTATCAGAGTAAAGGGGGCTGTATACAAATGCATGCCACACTTTTCAGATGTTTATTTGAAAAACATTTTGAAAACCATTTATCATTTTCCTTCCACTTCACAATTATGTAACACCTTGTGTAGGTCTATCACATAAATTTCCATTAAAATTAATTTAAGTTTTTGGTTGTAACATGACAAAATGTGCAAATTTTCAAGAGGTATGAATACTTTTTCAAGGCACTGTGTATCATAGATAGTATATAAGGGATGTTTATATCACAGATGTATTCACTTTAGTATATAAGGGATAATTTATCTCATAGATGTATTCTCTTTAGTATATAAGGGATCATTTATATCATAGATGTATTCTGTTTAGTATATAAGGGATCATTTATATCATAGATGTATTCTGTTTAGTATAAAAGGGATAATTTATATCATCAACGTTTTCTCTTTAGTATATAAGGAATAATTTATATCATCAATGTATTCTCTTTAGTATATAAAGGATAATTTATATCATAGATGTATTCTCTTTAGTATATAAGGGATAATTTATATCATAGATGTATTCTCTTTAGTATATAAGGGATAGTTTATATCATAGATGCATTCTCTTTAGTATATAAGGGATGTTTTATATCACAGATGTATTCTCTTTAGTATACAAGGGATAATTTATATCACAGATATATTCTCTTTAGTATATAAGAGATCTTTATATCATAAAAGTATTCTCTTTAGTATATAAGGGATGTTTATATCATAGGTGTATTCTCTTTAGTATATAAGAGATCTTTATCATAGATGCATAGATGTATTCTCTTTAGTATATAAGGGACAATTTATATCACAGATGTATTCTCTTTGGTATATAAGAGATCTTTATATCATAGATGTATTCTCTTTAGTATATAAGGGATATTTATATCATAGGTGTACTCTCTTTAGTATATAAGGGATGTGTCATGAAACCACAGTAACATTCATGTCTTGTCTGTTGCCTACCTTGCTGCATGTGTCCAGTTAGAGGCCCGTCCATCCCTCACCTGTGTGTTTTAGTAGCCCTCCTCAGCTGAGCTCCACCCCAGGCCCTAATTAGGAACATTATATAACACCTGGCAGTGCAAGTTTGCAATGCCGATCAATGTTGTGTGTGTTTGGCTTCGTGTGTGGTTGTTCCTGTTGTATGCTCTGTGTCTATTTCCAGTTATCAATCTTTGGCTTGTTTTGACTATCCCTGCCTGCCTGATACCCCGATCTTTGGCTTGTTCTCTGTTTCTCCTGTCTACTAGTGGCCCTGACCCTTTGCTAGGCTGCTGACTATCCTTTGCTGTTCCTGTGCTGCTGCTTCCTCTCTTCCACCTGTAGCCAGCCGAGCATGAGCTAGGGGACCCCGAGGGCTGCGACCTGGATCCAGTTGCAGCCAAATCCATCCTCACCATCAGAGGCTCTGGCAAATACCTACTGGCTCTTAGAGTCCGCTCCCTGGTGAAACCCATGCACTAGCTCCCTGTGTTCCAGTGTCTGTGCTCCAGGGGCCCCTCTTCTCGTACCAGCCAGAACTCATTAGCAGCAGTCAGCTATAGGTCCACAACCTTAGCGGTGCGCTTCGCAACCCTCAGTATGATTCGAACCCCAACGGTGCGCACCTGTCACCTGACCCCTGGTGTCATGACAGTTTGATTGGCCATGGACCTGGCTGATGTGCTGCTACCCGCCGATGAGTTGCTGCAGGACATAGTCCGCAGACTTGAGACCCAGGAGTCTAGTCAAACCCAGGTGATGCGATTCCTTCAGGATCTGGCTTCCTGCTTTGAGTAGCTTCAGTACTCCTTAGGACCTCCGGTTCAACAACCTCAACTGCAACCTTCAGCCGTATCTGTTCCAGTCAAGCTTGCAGCCCTTTGCGGTTACCGGCTCCGTCCCGTTACTCTGGGGATGCTAAGTCCTGCAGGGGGTTCCTTAGCCAGTGCACCATTCATTTTGAGCTTCAGCCATAAATCTTCCCATCTGATCAGGCGAAGGTGGCCTACATTATTTCTCTCCTGTCCGGCGAGGTTTAAGCCTGGGCTGCCCCTCTGTGGGAGAAGAGTGACCCCATGGTTTCTAGTCTGTCTAGTTTCTTGAAACTCTTTCAGAACACCTTCAAAGAACCAGGTTGTGTCTCTTCAGTGGCCAGCGGCCTTTTACGTCTCCGCAAGGAGTCTTTTTCTGTGGGCCAGTATGCTCTCCATTTTCGGATTCTGTCTGCTGAGCTTAACTGGAACAATGAAGCCTTAGTTGCAACCTTCTTACAGGGCCTCTCTGACAGAGTGAAGGATGAATCAGTGGGAAGAACCATCCCCGCTGATCTGGACAACGTGACCTCCCTGTGAAACCAGATCGACATTCCCTTCCAGGAGAGGACCCTAGAAAAGAGACGCCAGCACCCCTTGGCCCCTAGTCAGCCTGAGCTCCCCTCTATGCGACCCATGGAGCATCCCCTACCAGCTGAGGAACCCATGCAGCTGGCCCAGACCAGGCTATCTCCAGAGGAACATGCTAGGCATAGAACTCTGGGTCTGTGTTTCTACTGTGGGGGCAAAGGTCATGTTTGTGACATTTGCTCACTGCGTCAGGAAAACGCTCTGGTCTAATACATCTGGAAGGTGGAGTATTGGACCCAGAAACATCACCTTTACATCTTCTCCTGTCAGTGTTCCTGCATGTCGGCGCTTATCCTCATTTGGTCTTGGCATATCTGGATTCCGGAGCTGCCGGCAACTTTATGGACTGGAATACTGCATCCTCCTTGAAGCTTACCCTTTCGCCCCTCACCATTCCATTGGTGGTCTCAGCGATTGATGGCACTGTTCTTCCAGGAGGGCCTATTCCAGACCCTTTTGGTTAAGATGTCGGTTGGAGTACTCCACCAGGAGGAAATATCCTTCCTTGTCCTACCTAAGTCCTCAACCCCCATTGTATTGGGTCTTCCCTGGTTACAGCTCCATTCCCCACACATTGAGTGGACTTTCGGGCAGATACTGGCTTGGGGTTCCTCCTGTTTCTCATCCTGCCTACTCAAGGTTGCTCGGAAAGAGAGACTTCCTGTTGCCACCACCTCAGTTTCTTCTGCTCTTCTCGCTGCATATAGCGATTTCCAGGATGTCTTCTGCAAGAAATCAGCTGAAGTGCTTCCTCCTCACAGGTCCTTTGACTGAGCCATTGACCTTGTTCCAGGAGCGGATCTGCCCAGGGGTCATACTTATCCTCTGTCCATCCCTGAGACCCAGGCCATGTCAGAGTATGTAGCTGAAAACCTAGAGAAAGGGTTCATTCAGAAAACCTCATCACCGGCGGGAGCTGGATTCTTTTGCATTGCCAAAAAGGATGGCACCTTAAGACCTTGCATTGATTATCAAGGTTTAAACGTGGTGACAATCAAGAACCGATACGCCCTTACCCCAAGTTTACGAGCTATTCGGCAGATTGAAAGGCGCCTCCATCTTTACCTAGTTGAATCTCAGGGGTGCCTATAATCTGATCCGGATAAGTGAAGGCGATGAATGGAAAACCGGGTTTAACATGAGAGACAGGCATCATGAATACCTGGTTATGCCCTTTGGACTGTGTAACGCCCCAGCTGTATTTCAAAACTTCATCAATGAGGTCTTCAGGGATTTGCTGTATCAATTTGTGGTCATCTATCTGGATGACATTTTAATCTTTTCAGAGGATCTGCTTGTCCACAGAAACCATGTGTGAGTTGTACTCCAGCGACATAGGGAAAATAACCTGTATGCCAAGATGGAGAAATGTTCTTTTGAATGTTCTGAGGTCCTGTTTCTGGGATGCTTTGTCTCCAGTTTGGGTCCAGTTTTGCCTTGACTGAGAAAGGTGCTAATGTCAAGGAATGGTCTCCTGAAGCTGTGGCTGCATTCCATGATCTGAAACAAGCCTTTGTTTCTGGTCCGCTCTTGAGGAGACCTAATTCTGGGGACTCATTTTTTATTGAAGTGGACGCATCCTCTACTGAAGTAGGAGCGGTACTTCTTCAATTATCTGAGAAAAAATGACAACGTTGTGCGTTTTTCTCCAAAATATTTTCTCAGGCAGAGAAAAATTGCGCTATTGGCGACCGGGAACTTCTTGCAATTAAATTGACGTTAGAGGAATGGTGTCATCTCCTGGAGGGTTCCCTTCAATCCATAACGATCTTCACTGATCTTAAAAATTTACAGTACTTACAGAATGCTAAAAGACTGAATCTCAGACAGGCCAGGTGGAGTCTGTTCTTTTCCCATTTCAATTTCATGATCACGTACAAACCTGGTTCCTGCAACAGTCGGGCTGATTCACTCTCTAGGTCTTTTGACACGCTGGATGAGGAGCCCACCTCTGAACCTGAGCCAATCATTCCGACCAGCTGTATTTTTGCCCATTCCACCACTCTAGTGTCTAAAATTCCTCCTGGCAAGACCTTCGTCCCCACGGAACTAAGACCTAAGATCCTTCATTGGGGACATGATTCCAAGGTGTCAGGTCGGGCTGGGTTCCTCTGATCCCTTCAGCTCATCATTTGCCACTATTGTTGGCCTACTCTCCATTCAGATGTCAAAGGCTAAGTAAAGGTGTGCCATGTTTGTGCCCAGTCTAAGTCCTCCACACAAGCTCCTGCCGGTTTGTTCATGCCCTTGCCCATTCCGAAGGAGCCCTGGACTCACATTGCTATGGATTTCATCACCGATCTGAAAAGTATACGGTCATTTGGGTGGTAATCGATCAGTTCTCTAAGATGGCTCATTTTGTTCTCCTTCCTGGTCTCCCTTCTGCTCCTGCTTTGGCTCCCATCTTTTTTCAAGAAATCCTCCACCTCCATGGGGTTCCTTCCCATATTGTTTCAGACAGGGGTGTTCAATTTACATCCCGCTTCTGGAGAGCTTTTTGCAAGTCCCTCAATATTGTCTTGGATTTTTCTTCTTCTTACCACCCTCAATCCAATGGACAGACTGAGAGGGTTAATCAGGAGTTAAAGGTCTTCCTCCGCACCTTAGTCTCTGCTCATCATGATGACTGGCCCTCTCTACTTCCGTGGGCAGACTTTTCTCACAATAATCATGTTAACACCAGTTCTCAGAAGACCCCCTTTTTCACACTTTATGGAAGACATCCTCAGCTTCCTCTTACTATGACCTGTTCTCCTGATATTCCAGCTTTGGCTACTGTTCAACAATCATTCAATACAATTTGGGGTGAGGTTCATAATTCCCTCTGGGCAGCGGCTGATAAGTTCAAGGGTTTTGCTGACCATCGCAGGTGTAAACCGCCTTCTCTACGGATTGGAGACAAGGTCTGGCTTTCCACCAGGAACATCAAACTCCGGGTTCCTTCTTCGAAATTTGCACCAAGAGTCATTGGTCCGTATTCTATCATTTATAAGGTTAATCCAGTTTGCTTTAAACTTCAGATCCCCAAAAGCCTCAATGTCAGGAAAAGTCGACGTGGCTCCCGGATCCATGGGCTGCAGTTCCAGTATCCACCAGCGGGTGTCAGTAAAGGGCTCACCTGTTGGTGGCACTGTGGCTCCTGGATCCATGGGCTGCAGTTCCAGTGTCCACCAGCGGGTGTCTCTCAGCAACCAGAAGCTCATGAGTCATCGCCTGATGCCCGTTGCAGGAGGGATATTTAAACCCTGTCTGCCATGTGCTGTGTGCCTTGGTGTTTGGTCTCCATGTGCCCCCTGACCTGTGATCCTGTATCCTGTATCTGTTCCTGGAACCCTGTCTTGCAGCCTGATCCCTTCCCACCTGCTCTCTCCTGTCTTGCCCCCAGCTCCCTCTGACTGATCTCCTGTGTATGACCTTGGCTTGGCTACGTTTACGGTTTGGCATTTCCCTATCCGCTGTATATACTTTATTTAGGCAGTTGTTCTTTGTGTGTCACTATTTTGTCATTTGGCTTGTTTTACACTGTTTGCTATGTTGGAGGTGCGTTTACATCTTTATCCACTTATCTTTTAAATAAATTTTATTATTTTACAATACTTGTGCTTGGCATTTTCTGTTGCAGTTCACACATCTCTGGTCACACTAGTTGCTGACACTCAGGATATCTAACTCCTTCCATGTTTCCCTTCTGAAGCCCTTAGTCCTCAATAAGTTCTCTCGTCCTTTCCTACCGTGGTTCCAGTCTCTGAGGATAATCAGGAGTATGAGGTTAGTCAAATTCTGTATTCTCGCCCCTATAAAGGCGTCCTTCAGTACCTTGTGCATTGGAGAGGATTTGGTCCTGAGGAGAGGTTGTGGATTGCTGCATCTGAGGAATTTCCTCCTCGTCTTGTGAAAAGGTTTCATTTGAGGTTTCCCTCCAAGCCTGGACCCAAGTGGGGGAGGGGGAGGCCTCGTAAGAGGGGGTACTGTGATGAAACCACAGTAACATTAATGTCTTGTCTGTTGCCTACCTTGCTGCATGTGTCCAGTTTGAGGCTGTCCATCCCTCACCTGTGTGCTTTAGTAGCCCTACTCAGCTGAGCTCCACCCCAGGCCCTAATTAGGAACATTATATAACACCTGGCAGTGCAAGTTTGTAATGCCGACCAATGTTGTGTGTGTTTGGCTTCATGTGTGGTTGTTCCTGTTGTATGCTCTATGTCTATTTCCGGTTATCAATCTTTGGCTTGTTCTGACTATCCCTGCCTGCCTGATACCCTGATCTTCAGGTTGCTCTCTGTTTCTCCTGTCTGCTAGTGGCCCTGACCCTTTGCTAGGCTGCTGACTATCCTTTGCTGTTCCTGTGCTGCTGCTTCCTCTCTTCCACCTGTAGCCAGTCGAGCGTGAGCTAGGGAACCCCCGGGGGCTGCGACCTGGATCTAGTTGCAGCCAAATCCATCCTCACCACCAGAAGCTCTGGCGAATACCTACTGGCTCTTTCACTCCGCGCACTGAGGAAACCGATGCACTAGCTTTGTGTGTTCCAGTGTCCGTGCTCCAGGGGCCCCTCTTCCCATAACAGCTGAAACTCATTAGCAGCAGTCAGCTAGAGGTCCACAACCTTAGCAGTGTGCTTTGCAACCCTTGGTACAATTCGCACCCCAGCGGTGCGCACCTGTCACCTGACCCCATGTGTCGTGACAGGAAGTTTATATCATAGGTGTATTCTCTTTAGTATATAAGGGGTGTTTATATCATAGATGTATTCTCTTTAGTATATTAGGGATAATTTATATCACAGATGTATTCTATTTAGTATACAAGGGATGTTTATATCACACATGTATTCTCTTTAGTATATAAGGGATGTTTTATATCACAGATGTATTCTCTTTAGTATATAAGGGATGTTTTATATCATAGATGTATTCTCTTTAGTATATAAAGGATAATTTATATCACAGATGTATTCTCTTTAGTATATAAGGGATGTTTATATCACAGATGTATTCTCTTTAGTATATAAGGGATAATTTATATCATAGATGTATTCTCTTTCGTATATAAGGGATGCTTTCTCTTTAGTATATAAGGGATGTTTATATCACAGATGTATTCTCTTTAGTATATAAGGGATGATTATATCCTAGATGTATTCTCTTTAGTATATAAGGGATGATTATATCATAGATGTATTCTCTTTAGTATATAAGGGATGTTTATATCATAGATGTATTCTCTTTAGTATATAGGGATGTGTATATCACAGATGTATTCTCTTTAGTACAGTCAAGTCCATAAATATTGGGACATCAACACAATTCTAATCTTTTTGGCTCTATGCACCACCACAATGGATTTGAAATGAAATGAACAAGATGCGCTTTAACTGCAGACTTTCAGCTTTAATTTGAGGGTATTTACATCCAAATCAGGTGAACGGTGTAGGAATTACAACAGGGACCAAAAGTAATGGGACAGATTAACAATCATAAATCAAACTTTCACTTTTTAATACTTGGTTGCAAATCCTTTGCAGTCAATTACAGCCTGAAGTCTGGAACGCATAGACATCACCAGACGCTGGGTTTCATCCCTGGTGATGCTCTGCCAGGCCTCTACTGCAACTGTCTTCAGTTCCTGCTTGTTCTTGGGGCATTTTCCCTTCAGTTTTGTCTTCAGCAAGTGAAATGCATGCTCAATCGGATTCAGGTCAGGTGATTGACTTGGCCATTGCATAACATTCCACTTCTTTCGCTTAAAAAACTCTTTGGTTGCTTTCACAGTATGCTTCGGGTCATTGTCCATCTGCACTGTGAAGCGCCGTCCAATGAGTTCTGAAGCATTTGGCTGAATATGAGCAGATAATATTGCCCGAAACACTTCAGAATTCATCCTGCTGCTTTTGTCAGCAGTCACATCATCAATAAATACAAGAGAACCAGTTCCATTGGCAGCCATACATGCCCACGCCATGACACTACCACCACCATGCTTCACTCATGAGCAGTTCCTTTCCTTCTCCATACTCTTCTCTTCCCATCACTCTGGTACAAGTTGATCTTGGTCTCATCTGTCCATAGGATGTTGTTCCAGAACTGTGAAGGCTTTTTTAGATGTTGTTTGGCAAACTCTAATCTGGCCTTCCTGTTTTTGAGGCTCACCAATGGTTTACATTTTGTGGTGAACCCTCTGTATTCACTCTGGTGAAGTCTTCTCTTGATTGTTGACTTTGACACACATACACCTACCTTCTGGAGAGTGTTCTTGATCTGGCCAACTGTTGTGAGGGGTGTTTTCTTCACCAGGGAAATAATTCTTCAGTCATCCACCACAGTTGTGTTCTGTGGTCTTCCGGGTCTTTTGGTGTTGCTGAGCTCAGCGGTGCATTCTTTCTTTTTAAGGATGTTCCATACAGGTGATTTGGCCACACCTAATGTTTTTGCTATCTCTCTAATGGATTTGTTTTGTTTTTTCAGACTAATGATGGCTTGCGTCACTGATAGTGACAGCACTTTGGATCTCATATTGAGAGTTGACAGCAACAGATTCCAAATGCAAATAGCACACTTGAAATGAACTCTGGGCCTTTTATCTGCTCCTTGTAAATGGGATAATGAGGGAATAACACACACCTGACCATGGAACCGCTGAGCAGCCAATTGTCCCATTACTTTTGGTCCCTTAAAAAGTTGGAGGCACATATACAAACTGTTGTAATTCCTACACCTGATTTGGATGTAAATACCCTAAAATTAAAGCTGAAAGTCTGCAGTTAAAGCACATCTTGTTTGTTTCATTTCAAATCCATTGTGGTGGTGTATAGAGCCAAAAAGATTAGAAATGTGTTGATGTCCCAATATTTATGAACCTGACTGTATATAAGGGATGTTTATATCACAGATGTATTCTCTTTAGTATATAAGGGATGATTATATCATAGATGTATTCTCTTTAGTATATAAGGGATGTTTATATCACAGATGTATTCTCTTTAGTATATAAGGGATGTTTATATCACATATGTATTCTCTTTAGTATATAAGGGATGTTTTATATCATAGATGTATTCTCTTTAGTATATAAGGGGTGTTTATATCACAGATGTATTCTCTTTAGTATATAAGGGATAATGTATATCACAGATGTATTCTCTTTAGTATATATAAGAGATGTTTATATCACAGATGTATTCTCTTTAGTATATAAGGGATGTTTATATCATAGATGTATTCTCTTTAGTATATAAGGGATGTTTATATCACAGATGTATTCTCTTTAGTATATAAGGGATGTGTATATCACAGTTGTATTCTCTTTAGTATATAAGGGATGTGTATATCATAGATGTATTCTCTTTAGTATATAAGGGATGATTATATCATAGGTGTATTCTCTTTAGTATATAAGGGATGTTTATATCACAGATGTATTCTCTTTAGTATATAAGGGATGCTTATATCATAGATGTATTCTCTTTAGTGTATAAAGGATGTTTTATATCATAGATGTATTCTCTTTAGTATATAAGGGATGTTTATATCACAGATGTATTCTCTTTAGTATATAAGGGATGTTTTATATCATAGATGTATTCTCTTTAGTATATAAATGGTGTTTATATCACAGATGTATTCTCTTTAGTATATAAGGGATAATGTATATCACAGATGTATTCTCTTTAGTATATAAGGGATGTTTATATCACAGACATATTCTCTTTAGTATATAAGGGATGTTTATATCACAGATGTATTCTCTTTAGTATATAAGGGATGTGTATATCACAGATGTATTCTCTTTAGTATATAAGGGATGATTATATCATAGATGTATTCTCTTTAGTATATAAGGGATGTTTATATCACAGATGTATTCTCTTTAGTATATAAGGGATGATTATATCATAGGTGTATTCTCTTTAGTATATAAGGGATGTTTATATCACAGATGTATTCTCTTTAGTATATAAGGGATGCTTATATCATAGATGTATTCTCTTTAGTGTATAAAAGATGTTTTATATCATAGATGTATTCTCTTTAGTATATAAGGGATGTTGATATCACAGATGTATTCCCTTTAGTCTATAAGGGATGTTTTATATCATAGATGTATTCTCTTTAGTATAAAAGGGGTGTTTATATCACAAATGTATTCTCTTTAGTATATACGGGATAATATATATCACAGATGCATTCTCTTTAGTATATAAGGGATGTTTATATCACAGATGTATTCTCTTTAGTATATAAGGGATGTTTATATCACAGATGTATTCTCTTTAGTATATAAGGGATAATGTATATCACATATGTACTCTCTTTAGTATATAAAGGATGTTTATATCACAGATGTATTCTCTTTAGTAGAGTTGAGCGAACCTCTGGAAGTTCGGGTTCTGCTGGTCCGGCCGAACTTCGAGACAAAGTCCGGGTCCGGGTCCGGACGGAACCCGAACGATCGCACAGACACCAAACCCCATTGAAATCAATGGGGACCCGAACTTTTAGGCACAAAAATGGCTGTAACAAAGTCCTGGAAAGCCCTAGAGGGCTGCAAAAGGAAGTAAAATGGGGGTAATGGTAGGGCAAGTGCCCTGCAAAAAAATGGGGATAGGGAAAATAAATTAAAATCAAATAAAAAAATGGGAAGGGGGTGGATGTGGAGTAGGAGCCTAGAGGTTGACTAGGCCGTGAGATCCGAGGATGAGGTGTAGGTGGGGGAAGGGTAAAAAAATAAACTAAAATTAAATAAAAGGGATAGGGGTAAAAAAACGTCCCGTGAACGGGATGGTAATGGGGGTAAAATGAAGGAAAACGTCGGGAGATCCCGAAAGGTCCTGAAACAATGTCGGTAAAAACACGGATTTTCAAGCCCAGGGGTAACTAAAGTTACCCCAAACCACAGACACGCTAGCAAGCCCAAGGCAGGCCTGGGCCTGGGCCTGAAACAGAGCTTCAAGCCGGCCTGGTCGTCTTGGGCTTGAAGGTCTCCAAGCGAGTTGAGATGATTTCTCTTATGTAGACACTATATT
>BLSH010318925.1:514089-526189 GCA_018402905.1 Glandirana rugosa | reverse complement strand
TATATCACAGATGTATTCTCTTTAGTATATAAGGGATGTTTATATCACAGATGTATTCTCTTTAGTATATAAGGGATGTTTTATATCACAGATGTACTCTCTTTAGTATATAAGGGATGTTTATATCACAGATGTACTCTCTTTAGTATATAAGGGATGATTATATCACAGATGTATTCTCTTTAGTATATAAGGGATGATTCTGATGGTGGATCTTTTCTCCCTCCATGGAAGCAGAGAGAACAATGGACACTCCGGGAGGCCCCCAGCACCTATAGCCCCCTGGATGAGTTCCATGTAATGTATGGAGCGGTGAGTGCGGAGCCCGGAGTCTTTGTCATGGATCCCCGCCCCCCGATGTGAGCTCCCCCGCCCCTCCCATTCCTCCGCACGGCCAGGCTGTAACCCGATCCTGAGTGGAAGGCTGGACTCCTCTCCCTCTCTCTCTCTCCTGTCGCTGGGTTTTTTCTGCTTCCTGTCTGGTATTGTGCTGGAGAGCGGATGTGTGCATCGCCCACAGGTGTGCCTGGCTCTGCTCATTGATCGGATCGGAGCGGCGGGGGCGGGAGGCTCAGATATGGGAGCTGAGGGCTGAGAGCTGGAGCACCGGGGACACCGACAGGGGACAGCCCGCCACTGACTGCAACTTGGGTGAGTGTGAGAGAGTGAGGGAGGGCCACCTGTTGGCGAGGACGCGGCTCCTCATTCCTCTGTCCGCCCCTCACCACACCGGGCTGCCCGCTTGCCACCAATGCTGGACTTTGACATCAACTTAGTGAGAGGGGGAGGGGAGAGTCATGGAGTTTGGGAGTGGCTCCTCACCTCATCCCAGCCATCACGTTGTCCAACTCTCTCTATGGGCGGCCTGGCTATACTTTGGCTTTTGTGGTTATTATTTGTTTATATCATGTGTTTCTATTGTTTGAGGGGGGTATTTTCATAATAATGAAACTGCAACAGCCAATCATTTTCCATTTTCACTTTCTTCAGTTAGGCTTTGAAAATGAAAACAAGAAGCTGATTGGCTGATGTGCACAGCTGCTTCCAGGTGCCACTTGCAGGAGCTGGGTTATTAGTTTTTGTTTGTTTGCTGTTTGTTGGATGCGTTCACAGAAATGCACGTTTTGTGTTCTTAGCACAAACCTTCCTGTGTAATGATAGGTGAATTCTTCTGTAAAACTCTCCTGTGTGTGTTGTGTGGGGTGTGTTTTTTTTTTTTTTTAACCCCCCCCCCCATACCTGTATCTGACATACATGATACATACGCCCTCAGACGCAGCGTTGTGGAAATAAGCGCAGTGCGTGCTGACACACCTGTGTGAATGTCTCCATTGCAAACCATGCAGCTGCTTTCACATCCAGAAATACAGGCATTCTATATGGCTGTGAGGGAGACCTTATATCTTATATCTTGTGTTTGGTTTTATTCTTATTATACAGGATTTGTATAGCGCCAACAGTTTGTGCAGTGCGTTACAATTTTTTTTTGGTTTTTAAATTTTTTATTATTATTATACAGGATTTATATGGAATTAACAGTTTGCACAGTGCTTTACAATTTTGTTTTTGTTAAATTGTGTTTTTATCTTATTATTATTATTATTATTATTATTATACAGGATTAATATAGCACCAACAGTTTGTGCAGTGCATTGCAATTTTTTTTTGTTAAATTGTGGTATTTTTATTATTATTATTATTATTATTACTATACAGGATTTATACAGCGTCAACAGTTTGCACAGCAATTTTACCATGTTATTGTTGTTTGTTTTGATTTTATTATTATTATACAGCATTTATATAGTGCCAACAGTTTGCGCAGCACTTTACAATTTTTTATTTTTCTGTTTGTTTTTTATATTGGGTGCTGTGTGGGTTTTTTCTGATTGTTTTTATACTTTGCTTTTATTTCTGAGAAGTACCCAATAAAGGAGCTGTAACAAAAAAACAAGAAACTTTTGTTACCTTTCGATGATCTGTAAGAGCCGGGGGAGGGAGTATATTCTAGCAAGGGGGGGACAAGATAAAGTAAGCGGTGGAGGTCAGGGCGTGCTTTGTGCTCTTTGATCAGCGTTGTGAATGGGATAAAAACTTGCTTTAGCATATTTAGTTATGGAAGGAGTGTGTTGGGGGATGGAGACCGCTGGCTGACTTGTACAGTTCAGACTTGCTGGGTCTTGTTTGTTGGATGTTACAGTAGCTTAACCCCCCCCACACACACACACACACACACACACACACACACACACACACACACACACACAACACATATATATATATATATATATATATATACACACACAACACACATATATATATATATATACACACACACACTTCTGAGCTGAGAATTTTTCTGTAACTGTAAATAGTTTGTCATGAAATGTTCTGACTTCATCAGAGGACAGTATATGGTGAGCAGCTGGCACTTGGGAGAAATTGTAACTTTTCTTGTACAGTGTTGCACAGATTAGAATAGATTTTCTGGAGGAGATGATGGCTGGGTGATCCTAGGACCTCATTCACTCTGGTGATTACTTTCCTATGAATGCATGTCATGATTTATGGTAAGGCCTCATGCACACAGGACATTTTTTAAAAAAAAAAGTCAGTAACCTTGTGAGTTTTTCAGTGTTATTGCACTAACTTTTTTGAGTGTTTTTCCACGTTATGGTTAAATGTGAACATGGCCTTTAACCACTCCAGATCCGTGCTATTGCCATAGTACGGCTCCAGCGCGGATCTGGAATGCCGGGACGAAGTCCATGGACGTCGTCCCCTGTGCACGCTCCTCGCGCCCCCTAGCGGCGGCGCGCGCGTGCGGACTCAATGTCCGCCCGAGACCCGCCGATCTCTTTTAGGAGCCTCAGAACAGGGAACCGCCGATGTAAACACGGCGGTTCCCCGTTCTGTGACAGGGGACATGACAGATCTACTGATCCCTGTCACTGGGATCAGTTAGATCTGTTATGTCCCGGCCAGCCCCGCCTCCCCACAGTTAGAACACACCCAGGGAACATTAACCCCTTCACTGCCCCCCTGCAGGTTAACCCCTTCACTGCCAATGACATTTACACAGTAATCAGTGGATATTTAAATTTCTGATCGCTGTATAAATGTCATTGGTCCCAAAAATGTGTAAAAAATGTCCGTCATTTCTGCAGCAATATCGCAGTCCCGATAAAAATCGCAGATCGCCGCCATTACTAGTAAAAAAATAATAAAAACGCCATAAATCAATTCCCAGTTTGTAGATGCGATAACTTTTGCGCAAACCAATCAATATACGCCGATTGCGATTTTTTTTTTTTTTTTTTTTTTTTTTACCAAAAATATGTAGAAGAATATATATCGGCCAAAACTGATGAATAATTTTTTTTTAATGGATTTGTACTTTAGCAAAAAGTAAAACATATTGTTCTTTTTTGCAAAATTGTCGCTCATTTTTTGTTTATAGCGGCGATCAGAAATGACGCAGAGGTGATCAAATACCACCAAAAGAAAGCTCTATTTGTGGGAAAAAAAGGACGCAAATTTTATTTGGGTACAACGTCGCACGACCGCGCAATTGTCATTCAAAATGCGACAGCGGTGAAAGCCAAAAATTGGTCTGGGCAGGAGGGGGGTTTAAGTGCCCAGTAAGGAAGGGGTTAAAGAGTAACTTTTTTTATATTGCCAGATTATTTCTCCAGCGTTTGATCTCTTGCCGTCCATTTAACACATATGCGTGGCAGCAGGAAGGGTGGACTTAAAGTGTATGTGAAACCCTCACCTTGGAAAGCAACCTATTCAGTTTAACCAGTAGAGATCCGTGCTATAGCCGAAAGACTGCTACAGCACGGATTTGAATTGCCGGGCGGACATGGACATCCGCTCCTTTGTGCGCTCTCGCGGCCGCTGCACACTGGGTGGGCATGCCCATGGGTCGGGCGGACTCTATGTCCACTGGAGACCCACGATCACCTAATGGATCGGCAGAACGGGGAACCGCCAATGTAAAAACGGCGGTTCTCCTTTCTGTGAGGGGGGACATAACAGATTTATTGATCCCTGAGATCTGTTATGTCCCTGCCAGCCCAGCCCCCATACAGTTAGAACACATACAGGGAACACGGTTAACCCCTTGATTGCCCCCTTAGTGTTAACCCCTTCCCTGCCAGTGACAGTTACACAGTAATCAGTGGATATTTAATTTCTGATTGCTGTATAAATGTAGGGGATCCCAAAAAAAGCGTAAAAAATGTCCGACATGTCCGCTGCAATATAGCAGTCCCGATAAAAATCGCAGATCACCACCATTACTAGTAAAAAAATAAAATAAGTGCCATAAATCAATTCCCATAGTTTGTAGACGCGATAACTTTTGCGCAAACCAATCAATATACGCCAAATGCCTTTTTTTTTTTTTTTTTTTTTTTTTTTTTTTAACAAAAATATATAGAAGAATATATATTGGCCAAAACTGATAATTTTTTTCATATTTATTTATTTTTTTATATTTATTATAGCAAAAAGTAAAAAATATTGTACCTTTTTAAGAATCGTCTTTGTTTATAGCACACAAAATAAAAACCACAGATGTCATCAAATACCACCAAAAGAAAGCTTTATTTGTGGGGAAAAAAAATTGTTTGGGTACAGCGTCGCATGACTGCGCAATTGTAATTCAAAATGCGACATCGCTTAAAGCCGAAAATTGGTATGGGCAGGAGGGGGGTTTAAGTGCCCAGTAAGCAAGTGGTTAAAATAGAAATGTGACAGACTGTGTGTGTGGGGGGGGGGGGGGTGTCTGGACATTGGAGGAGAGCAGGCTGAATTCCCAGCATAGCTGGCCCCAGTGTGTTCTCCTGCTTAGTGTGCTCAGTTTTTAATAGGTAGGCCGAGGGACTGACAAACACCAAAGATTGCACATAAAGAAAGCAAAACAAAGAGAGCAGGATACTTTTTCATAGTAAATGGTACAGCAAGCACATATCAGGAATATGAAATGTTGGGTTTACATATTCTTTAAAGTGGATGTAAACTCCATTCATAAAATCTGACTTGGCACATATATCTGTAGTGTTTACTTATCTCTCTCCAAAGCTTTAAGTGCCGTTACTTTCTGCTGCTCCGTTCCTCTGTTATCAGCATAAGGACTTCTGACAAGCTCTCCGACACAGGAGATAACAGCAGCTGAAAATTTGTGTCAGCCGTGGTTCACGTTGTTGCATTTTGGCATGCGAGTTGACATTTCACATGGCATGCCAAATTGGTGGCAATTGCTGGCGATGGCACCGTCCTAATCGGTGTGACACTGCATTTGCGGAGGGGCACCGGTTTCCAAAAGTAGTTTCTGTACTACTTTTGGCGATTTCAGGTGCGATTTCCATTGACATCTGTGCAGAAACCCTGCACATATGTCTCTGAAATCACACTGAACTCGCACCATTTCATTCCCGCACCAATGTGAACCTAGACTCAGGGAGGGAGATTAGCAGAGAGCTTGTCTATTCACAGCACAGCTCTGCAAGTTTCTTCCTTCCTCTGCCTATGGGGGCTGGGGGTGTGAGTGTCCCTTTCCTCCTAATCAGTTTATACACAGTGTATGCCCAGACTCCACTCCCACTGCTGAAACAGGAAGGAATGTTTGTAACACTATGTGCACTTTCTAAAGAATATAGGAAGGGAAACACTGCAGATAAACAAATAAAACTTATGTAGGGAGATTTGTTTCATCTCTGTGTATCATCTGTGGCTGTTCACTTCACTGGGTATATGTGAGGGCTTACATCCACTGTAATGCCCACACACATATGGAACTATGGCTGGTTGAGGTTTCTGTGCTAAAAGCGCACTCTGAGCACAAAGACGGCTCTCGGTCTGTACTAATGATTTGGGGATAAACTCCCAATCATGTGACTGCTATGAAAGCCAATCACAGTGGTTATGTCCCTGCAGGTGATTCCGCATGATTGCTCACACATACACCCCCCCCCCCCCCCCAGTTACCGGTATTTTCTTATTTTTTTCTTTTGCAAAAAAATGGTTACACCCAAGCACATAAAATCAACCCCTGTCCCCCCAAAAAAATTGAGGCCCAACCCCCACACAAACGCAGGCGTCGGGGGCACCTTTCCATGAAAACATAGATTGCAATACACGTTACATAATGCTGGGCACACCGGAGTGAGAGCAATAATTCTAACAAAAGACCTCCTCCGTAACACTAAACTAATACCTATAGGGGGCTTTTGAAGATTCACCTATAGAAAATATAGGGTATTGAATTTTGTTGTCATTTCACGGGCGCACACAAATTTTAGGGTTTCACATGTTGGGTATATATTCACTCGGGCAACCTTGTCTTTTATATTTTACCAAAAATGTGGGTCGCTTATTGTGTGTGTTTGTGCTAAAATTTACTGTGTTTTTCTACTGAAATTAACCTTTGCAGTTATACCTTGTGACATAAACATTTGGAGCTACCACCATTTTATTCTCTAGGGCAGGGCTCCACAAATCCCAGGCACCAGGTCATAATTGCAACTAGAAAATGCGGCCTGGCGCCTGGGTTGTTGTCAGCCCCCATGACTAGCATGGGGGGGGCGCAGCCGGATGCAACATTGCCTGGCAGCCGACAAGTGTTTTCTGATGCCGGGGAGAGGGGAGTGGCAGTGCTGTGAGGGCGGCACTGTGAATGGCAGGTTAGGGCATATGCGAGTCTGTAGTGTAGTCTGACGGGCGGATTGGGGGAGGAGCAGAGCTGACGAGCAGAGCCGCTTGCAGGAAGTGTCCCCTGTATGTGTCTCTCCTCCTGGGTGTAGGTCTGTCGAGCAGTCCGGGGAGACTCCCTGCCGCAGAAGCCAGCGGCTCTGAGTGGGCTCAACAGTTGCCCTGAGCCAGTTATCACCTCGCAGAAGATCCCTCCCCCCCCCCCCCCCCCCGGACGGGCTCCGAGTCAGGTCTGCACATCACACATCGGTGCCTTTCCAGTGCCCCATCAGTGCAAGTGCAGCATCATCCCCACACATTAGAATAAAAATTACTTATTTGCAACATTTTATTACAGAAATAAAGGAAAAAAAGGGGTTTTCCTTTTTTTTTTTTTTTTTAAATGCTAAAAATGTAATTTGAGTACAGTGTAGCATGACCATGCAACTGTCATTCACAGTGTGACAGTGCTGAAAGCTGAAAATTGACCTGTGCAGGAAGGGGGTGATAGTAATCAGTAGGCATAAAAAAACGGGCTCCTAACTTTTTTTTAGCTGGCTCCTAGATTCAAAGCAAATTTGTCAAGCCCTGCTTTAGGCTGTTTGCTTTCAGAAAAAATAAATTAGATTTTTGGGGATTGTGTGTAATCTTCAGTCCTAAAATGGTGTGTGTGTGTGTATGTGTGTGTATATATATATTTATTATCATTTTTACCGTGTGCAAAAAACGGCTCTGGCAGCAAAAGGGTTAAAGGGATGCCAGGGTAGGCAGAAAGGGGTTAAATACACACACCACACACAAAGTGTGAATGTAGCTTAAAGGGGTTGTAAATCCTCTATTTTTAAAAAATAAGAATAACAAACATATCTGTACTTATCTGTTCTGTGCAATAGTTTTGCAAATGCAGCCCCGATCCTCCTCTTCTGGGGTCCCCTGCCAGTGCTCCAGGCCCCTCCTTTTCAGCGGGTGCCCCCACAGAAAGCCTCTTCCCCTGAGGGCACCTCTGCCGGCTCGCTCCCGAGTCCTGCTGCTGTGTCAATTGACACGTGTCACTGGATTTGATTGACGGCAGTGGGAGCAAATGGCTCCTGCTGCTATCTATCTGTCCAATGAGGAGAGAAACAGTGGATGGAGCCAGTGCGCTCGTGCACATCACTGGATCAGATCGAGCTCAGATAAGAAAAGAAGGGGGTGGGGGTCTAGGGGGAGCTGCAGCACAAAGTTTTTCACCTTAATGCATACAATGCATTAAGGTGAAGAACCTTGAGGCTTTACATCCAGTTCAAGTATTTATTAAAATGTATATGTGTAATTTACGTCCTGAGAATTACCTGTGAACTACATTTACAATATGTACACCAGACAATGAGGAATAAAGTTAACATGTTCAGTCCAAATGGGTGTTGGGCTGGCTGTACACACATAGATTTGTGCTTTTCAACCTTGGGCTGAATGAAGGAAATCTTAACAGATTGATCCATCCACACTAAACAGTGCAAATGGAGGAATCCCTCCTGATGGCTAGTGGATTTCGATAGCAGGCTCCAGGACCACTCAGAATACCCAAACAGTGCCTGCATCTGAGTAGATGCAGGTACTGTTTGGCCAACAATTTTCCACCTGGCTCCTGAATGTTTTTTGAGACAGGTAGTGCTATCAAAGGCACCCAACAGTTTAATATCAGCTGATTCGGCATAAATTGGCAAAGATTCAAGTACTTTATGGATTTAGCAAACAGTTTGGCCATTGGAATATTCCATGTACACTCGTGCTTTTATGGGCTTGTGTAGATGGACATATAGAGACTTGCAGTCTGCTTTACTCTGACTGGTGCACAATAGAGGTACTTATAGGCTGGATTCACATCTGTGTTGCGCTACCACATGGTAAAACACACACATTACCACAACACGTGAACCGTGGTGTGCCTTCATTCACTTTAAATTGCTCCCCAATGCACATCCACAACACAATGGTTTGAAGTGTTAGCACTAAGAAAAAAAGACACATGAGTTAAAAGTTCTGTTAGCAACCCATTCAAAACGAAAAGGCTGCCTTATCACAAAGTACATTAATGCGTGACATAACGCACCACAGAGGTTCAAATCCAGCCTTAAGGTTCATTGGACTTTTTTACCCGACAGTGCACTCAGCATTTACATGAGCTGTAGAGAAGTGGGTGGGACTTTTAGTTTAGCAGCCTCTGTTACCCATGCCTGTGTACTGGGTGGGTATAATGCTTTGTGCTATGGGGTCCGTAAATCCTATAGACAGGTGCTCTCAACTGACTTGTGTAGCAATTTGAAACAAGTGAAGAAATGGCATAACTCTGGGTGTCCCTATAACTATTATCATTAATTTAATGTTGAACAAGTCTATCATCTTTTGTACTGTAGGAAAGGCGTTCAGTGTCTGGTGTGGTATTTGTGAGCCCTAAAATGAAGGAACTTGACATTACCACCTCTAATAAAGTGATTGTTGGTGGAGAGTGATGATGGTTAATAGGAGTGCTGCTTTTAGTTCATGTTTAAATGTTCCCTTTATACAAATAGAATGATAAGCTACATTCTGTCATTGACATCTTCCAGAAATCAAAAGAATTAGTCTTTCTTGTCATTCTGATTCAATTACAGGCATAATAGCTTAACTGTGATTGTATGGTCCTCTTATTAAACAGGCTTTGATTATGGTGTAGGCATGCACTGTTCACAAGTTTTGAGCATCTGTAGCAGGAATTGCATAGTGTATGGAAATGCATGTAAACTTAGGATAAAGCAGTCTAAAGGCATTCATTGGTGGGAAGCTGGTCATGCGTGCATGATCTCACCAATGAATGAAGTTCCTTATGAATGACCACTATATACAGTTTTTATCTATGAAGAAGTGGAGGAGGCACTCTGAAGATATCCCTGGAGCCGGTCTGTCTTTGGGTAAAACAATTGTGATTAGCTAAGCCATAATATAACTCAGTCAAGTGCTTGTCCCTTAAGAATTCTTGGGCAGGGATATCTCCCATAGTTGTGGAGGACATGTAGATGTTCTTGATCTAATTGTAAACAATGTCTTGCATTAGTAGACAATTTTAAGATCACCATATAAGGGTCAAATGTGTACATCCAGCCTGTCTGTTTTTTTTTTTTTTTTTTTTGCAGGAGGGATTCCCCCATCAACACTGACTGTGTTGATGGGAGGATTCCTGCATTTTTCCTTCCTTCCACCTGTGGTGGAAGAAAAGAAAATGGCATAATCTATGGGCTGCCTTACTTCTCCTTCCCTACACAGATTGGGGTCAAATTACAGAGAGACCTTCCTAAAGGATGGAACCTCGGCATCCATTATGAAATGTGTTCATACATGATTCACACAATTTTCACCTAGGGGTCACACATTTTTCCACTTGTTTCCAATTTATGCATTTTGAGTGAAAGCAATGTGAATCATGCATGAAACATAAAAAAAAACCCTTACAATGCTCTGGTACAGAGGAAATGTCCTGAAAATTCCAAGCAATGCTCCTAATGGATAAGAATTGATTTTTTATGGAGCTGTCCATGGCCAGCCTATGAGCTATGCAACCTTCCTTTTTGTATTTACTTGAAAAATATGTTAAATGTCTTACTTAGAAACATTTGGCTCTTATAAAGCACTGCTCGTATTCATGAATTTGTCCTCCTAGAACAAATTCTGCTCTTCTTGTCTGTACTTCTGTATGGTTGACTCCCATTGTGTAACTAATAAGAGATGGTAACACTTTGTTCTGTGGTGTGAAATCAATCTGCGTTGCAGACAGTGCCTTGCAGATCATGGGGAGTGTTACACATGAAAAAAGAAATGCTGTTTTTCTGCAGATTTAGAGCTCAGTTTGAATGCATATGATTTGTTAGTTAACGTTGTGTTGGTTTTTTAAAGTACAAGTTCAGCTTTGAAGCTCCGAAAATGAGCAAAACATTGATTTATCGTTTGTACTAATTCATTTAGCAAAAAGACACCTGTCAGGATATGATCATATGGGAGCGGCCATTGCTGACTTTTTTGAAAGTGCCAGTTCCACAATGGTTACCCTTCCTTTAACCACTTCAGCCCAGGAAGATTTTACCCCTTTCCTAACCAGAGCATTTTTTGCGATACAGCACTGCGTCACTTTAACTGACAATTGCGCAGCCATGCGACATTGTGCCCAAACAAAACGTATGTCCTTTTTTACCCCACAAATAGAGCTTTCTTTTGGTGGTACTTGATCACCTCTGTGGTTTTTATTTTTTGCGCTATAAACAAAAAAAGAGTGATGATTTTGGAAAAAACCCAATATTTTTTACGTTTTGCTATAATATCCAAAAAACAAATTCATCAGTTTAGACCAATATGTATTCTTCTACATATTTTTGGTAAAAAAAAAATCACAATAAGCGTATATTGATTGGTTTGCGCAAATGTTATAGCGTCTACAAAATAGGGTATATATCTATGGCATTTTTATTATTTATTTATTTTTTTTACTAGTAATGGCAGTGATCTGCGTTTTTGAGCGGGACTGCAATATTGCCGCAGACAGATCGGACACTTTTGACACTTTTTTGGGACCATTGACATTTATACAGTGACCAGAGCTAAAAATAGCCACCGATTTACTGTATAAATGTCACTGGCAGGGAAGGAGTTAACACTAGGGGGCGATCAAGGGGTTAAGTGTTCCCTAGGGAGGTGTTTCTAACTGGCGGTAGTGGACGGACTGGGGTTAGAGAGATTGCTGTTCTGGATTATTTGGAACAGCAAATCTCTCTCTGTTTACATTTGACAGATCCCCGTTCTGTCTCTGAGGAGCGATCGTGGGTAGCCGGCGGACGTCGCGGCCATGCGCATCGGCTCCTGCGTCGTGCCGCAGGTGTGAGCGCTACCCATAGCTGTTAAAACGCTGGTGTACCATGATGGCGATTGGCGCTGCTGTGCCAACCCAAGTTTTACTGAGGCGGCTGTTCAGCAAGTGGTTAACCACTTGCCGACCGCCGATCGGCAATTGACGGCGGCAAAGTGGCTCGTTCCCGCAAATCGCCGTCATACGACGGCGGCTGCGGGAACGTGTATAGTGAGCGAAACGGCGGCAGTTAACGGCTAGCCGCCAGCCGTTCACCAATTGGTGAACGACTTGTCGGCGGAGTCATTTTGAACCCAACCGTGTCGTCGCGGTTAGCGGTAGTACCATGTGGTCGCAAAATTGTCGATACCCATCGCGAGTGTGGACGCCGTGCTGCGTCCTCGGCTACGCGTACCGGCGCTGCAGGCGGCCGATGGGTGCTAGCGAGGAGTCTCTGTCTTGCCCCTAGACAGTTTACATTTGTCTCTCTCTAAACGACAAGGTTTATTAGGTCTTGTCGTTAGAGAGATTGGGGTCAGGCAGGTGATGGCG